>PVKU01007197.1:0-91364 GCA_004027475.1 Anoura caudifer
CCTCCTCCTCCTCCTTCTCCTTCTCCTTCTCCTCCTTTTTCTTCTTCTGGTCTCTGTCTGCCCTTAGTGCATAAGCACTCTTGGAAGACTTAGCATTTCTGCCCTGCTGACATGGTATATATACTGCATAACTTTGCTTGGGACAAAGGAACCCAATTTAAGGCAAAGGAGACACATTGCTGAGCACATGACCTTGTTGAATAAATTCAACTCTCTTTCCATTCTGACTTTCCATACCCAAGTCATCAGTGGACATTTGCTAGTAGATGAGACTAATTTAGATACCTAAGGCTTTTTAAAGTAAATACATATGCTTAGCATTTCCAAATTTCATAAATGTCAATGTTAATTAAGGACATACTGTGAAGGAAAAGTAATTCCCCTTAGATAGCATATGTTATAGTTCGGCTATCTTTGAATATTGGATAGAAGTTTAATATTGACTACTTTCTGGAATGCCATTTTACTTTCCAAACTACTGGTCTGATGCCAACTGGTGTGGTTTGCTACTGTTTTGTTCACATGCTAAGAAAAATGTCAAATTCTTACTAAATTAAGCAGATTTGATACATAACTGCCTCTTTCACCATGGCGCTAGGTTTTCATGCCATTATGTTGAACATTGTTATTAAGTGAGGGATGTTACTTAGTTTTGAAGTCTCCACTGATCTCTAACTCATAAAAGGCAAGTTATTTCTCATGCCTTCAAATGAGGTGTTTTGGATTTTTGACACATGTATAGTAGAATACATGAAAAAAGACCTTCCACTTTCCCAGTCTAATAGAATTATTTAGAAATTGATATCATCAATGTTTACTGAAATTCTTACTATGTGTTAAGCACATGCGTATCAGAAGGTCTCTCCCAGCTAATTCAGGAAGCTTGGGTTTCCAACCAAAGGGAATATTTAAAAGTATCTGACTGATGTATGAGACCTCAAGGGGTATTGAAAACCTTCAAATTAGCAGCGACTGTGATGTTTCCATCCAGGATCAGAGGGATGTGGCAACATCAGAAATCAGGAAGGGGTAGTCGAAGAACATTTTGCTAGTCAACATGTGGTTCATAGAATTGCACCTTGAAGCCAAATAGAAAGGAAAAATCTCCGGTTTAACCTTAGACCTGAGAATTAGAACTGCATCCTCATAAGCATCCAGGGTGATTTGTAGACATGTTAATGTTAATGTTTGAAAAATACTGCTGTACAGGGTGCCCCTTGGAAAGCAGTGACCCCAGTTGACCTGTGACACAGCCAGCACAAGGTACACTGATAGGGGAATTGCTGGACAATAAATAATGTGACCTCACTGTCCTGTTAACATCCTTCGGTCCCTGATGGGGAACCCCATTAGCCAAATTTAACGGGAAGCAAAGAGAACTGTTGATGTGCTTTATGAAGACTGGCTGCCCTGGGTGGAGGATTGAAGGAGCCAAAGTAGCAGATGGACATGGGCTGGCACTTGGAATAGATCCGGCACCACTGGCACAGCACTGCACGTGTGAAGATGAATGTGTGGTCCCCTGACCGCAGGTAGCCCGACACATTTTATTGCAAAATCAATTTTTATATGATAGACACTCTTAAATATTGGAGTTGTGAGCAAAGGTAATTCTATTCAATACAGTGTTCAACAGCCTATTCATCTTGAAGACAATTTTATACAATCTTTAGCTTTTAAGTAAAGGTATCAAAAAATGTTGAGTCCTCCACCCTGGTTGGTGTGGCTCAGTGGCTTGGGCACTGGCCAGTAAGAGCACATGCTTGGGTTGTGGGAATCAAGGTTCCTGGTAGGGGGCGCTCGAGAGGCAACCACACACTGATATTTCTCTCCTTCTCTTTCTCCCTTCCTTTCCTTCTCTAAACAGAAACAAAATCTTAAAATATATATATATATATATATATATATATATATATTGAGTCTAATTAGCCGGACTGGCTGGGATTCTAACATACGGTTGTTGCTCAGTATCCAAGGTGAACTGGCTCCAGGACCTATCATGGATACCATAGTCCACAGATGCTCAAGTTGCTGATATAAAGTGATACCATATTTGCATATAACCTATGCAATCCTCTCATATACTTTAAATCATCTCTAGATTACTTATGAGAACTAATACAATATAAACACTGTGTTTCTAAAAACCTGAATTTACTAGATGAGAGCTTTTTAAAGGCCAATATATATCCCGTGGTGATCTGTGCTGGTGAACTAGAGATGGTCCTGACCCCAGTGAGAAACCCCAGGGCCCCATGCCTATTGCCTCCCATCATACAATGCGGCTTTTGTACAAACCACACATGGTCGAGGCCAGAAGCTGAGGTTAAGTGGGAATCAGATCCCGGTGAGAAGTTATCAAAGACCTTGCGCCCTCACAAGAATTGGCGTACCTGAACACTCCGAAGTGCAGAAACCTCATGTCATATGGGACATACAAAATAACTACTATATTAATTATTGAGTATGAGATAGATGTGAAGCACTACACAATATGTTGTATGTGCATTGCCTTTGGTCCTTCTTAAAACAGCCCTATAGGATAGATAGATACCTCACTGAGCCAACTGTCCTCCGAGGGGCACCAGTACCATCTCTAAGAGAGGGCTATATTCACTTGCTTCTCCAGTTAAACTTATTTCTTGCACGTAAATAAGTCTATGTCTGTAACAAAATGTATTTATTTTCTTCGCGATGTGATTAGGTTGAATTTTTAATATATTTGTGTTTAGATCCTTGAGAGCGTTATCCTTTGCCTAGTGCCTTGCTTGAATCCTGCTTCTCCAATGCATGCAGCCATGGATGGAGAGCAGGAAGACTGGATCTTTATCTCTTATTTTCCTTCAGTGATTAAGAAAATCTTCCATTCCTCAGTGTTTTCCCGGTTAAGTGAAAACCATGAATTATTTTCTCTTTCTTTTATATCATTGCTATTCAGGAAATGACTAATAAGAAGGGAATATTTTGTGCTAGCCACATTTAAACCTTTAAGGAGAAGTCAGCATTCCGTCTCTCTCTCAGAGATGTTTAGGTAGAAAAGACTTCCTTGACATCAGTTAAGCTCCTTTATGGGGTGTGTGTACAAGGAAATGGTTAACTGACTACAATTTTTATTTTACAGATAAATCACACAGACATGAAAGGGAGTTAAGTTTCTTTACATGATAAATGAAAAATCCAAATTTGACTTTTGTACCAGAATATTTTGAAATGATATCTACTTCAGAAATTCATTTAACAGCATGCTTTCTGTATCATGATTATGGAGTTATACGAATGTGTCACCCCCTTTGCCTCTCATTCCCATTCTGATGAGTTTCCGGTAGGCTGGTGGTGGGTTGGGGGGCGGTATGTATGAGAACAGTTATTGTGTTAGATGGCGTGAATCATTATGATTGGATTTCAGAGCTGTCGACACTCACCATAAACAGTAACCATCATCATCACCACTTTCTTGTTTTCTAATCCACTTGAATTATCAGAAAATTGAAGCCCATATAGTCAACAGCATTATATGCAAGGAGTAAAAATAGAACATTCAGTTCATGTGTTGTTTATTACAGAGAAATAATAATGTTTGTATACATAATAAACAGCAAAGATCTAGACAGGTGAGGAAAATACCATTATTTCCCCCTTAAAACATAATGAAATGAATAGTGGCCAAGAGGCTGGATTTGACAGCTTCTGATTATAGCTCCGCCATCTCCGAGCGATGCAGCCCTGGGCATTGCACTGAGACTTTTATCAGAGTCATGTCCTGGTGTCCTCAAGGGATTGGTTCCAGGCCCCCCAATTTGTGGGTGCCCAAGCCCCTTAGGTGGCCCTCCATATCCACGGAGGCAGAGCCCATAGATATGGAAGACCAAGTGTACCTCCAACATTTTCTTCATTAAATAGTTATTGGGTACCTACTCTGTGGCAAAAAAAAATTATATATAATATTCTAGTGGCATGGCAGTAAGAAATCAAGTCATCTGCCTGAGAGGAGCTATATATTTTATTTTAATTTATTTTATTTGTATAGAATTTACTGGGGTGACATTGGTTAATGAAATTATACCAGTTTCAAGTGTACAATTCTGTAATACATCATCTGTATATCATATCATGTGTTCACCACCCCAAGTCAAATCTCCTTCCATCACCATTTATCCCCCCTTTACCCTCTTCTATACATTTTAATTGAAGGAGACATTCTGATTTTTTAAAAATTATTATCACCTGTCACAAAAAGGCTTTTCTGATAAGGAGACACTTGAGCTTGTCCCCCAACCCAGACCTCCTCCCTCCCAGGCAGTGGATGTGCACGGAGTACCATGGACATGCAGGAACACCCAGGAGGCGAGTTTTGCTGAAGTTCAGAACATGCCTTGTGTTTTAGCTATGCATTCTGTACGTTTATTTGCTAAATCCAGCAACCTTACTTGGAGGCCTACCGTGCAGTAGAACAGGCAGCTATGGACACATCTTGGACATCTGTTTTGAAAGGATCAGCCTGTGTGTCCCATTGGAAGTAGCTGATAGACAGTTCAGAACAAGGCAGGGCGGCAAATGAAGGCAGCAACGTGGAATGATGGCAACTTCGACGAGGTCTTAGCATATATTTTGCAATGGGGGTTGACAACATTTGGCGATGGTTTGGCTGTGGAGTTGTGGGGAAAGAGAGTAGTCAAGGAGTGTCAATCATTTTGTTTGGACAATTGGGTGTTGAAGTTGCTGTCATCCACCCCCTACCCTCTCTGCAGCTTTTTATATGCAGTGCTAGACCTTGTGCTCCTCAGCTGGGAGACAGCTCTCCTTCCTCTCAGTTTCCTTTCAGAATTTTCTAATGTGACTCTTGGAATGTTGCTGTAGAGGTTGCAGAACATAGGGAAAATTGGATGGCAATTACAGGATGATTAGTGGACTGGAACGGGTGAACGGTTCAATCTGTGGATGTGCTCTCTCTGCACGTATGTTTATCTATACGCACATATGTATATATGCATGCACAAATACATGTGTGTGATGTGTCAATAATTCATACTTTCTTTCAAATGGGATTTTCATATCTTTAGAAGGATGGCTGATTTTATCTGAAAATGAATATAAAAATCTTATCTTTTTTAAAAAAGATTTTCATTTATTTTTCAAAGAGAGGGGACAGGAGGGAGAAAGAGGGAGAGAAACATCAGTGTGTGGTTGCCTCTTACATGGCCCCTACTGGGGACCTGGCCCACAACCCCGGCACCTGCCTGACTGGGAATCAAACCAGCGACCCTTTGGTTTGCAGGCCAGCACTCAATCCACTGAGTCACACCAGCCAGGGCTAGAATCTTATCTAAATGTTTTTACTTCAAATACATTAACCCCAAAATAGAGTAACTGATATGTTTGTTTAAAATTCTTTTAATTGATATATAGCTTTTTTTGTATAGCTGTAGTTACATAGAAGACTCTTCAAAATATACACATAAATGGTTACAATAGGCTTACACTCCAGAAATGTATATTTATCTATTTAAAATATGTTTGGGAGATTCTATAATACCTATGATTGAAGTATGTTCCAAGTGGCATTCTGTGTTTAATTTAACAGAAAAAAGATATCATGAGTGTTTGATACTAACTAAATATGTGGCTCTTCAGATTAGAAACAAGCTTGAACACAGTTATTAGCATTGCAGGCAATAGTTGAAAGGTTGAATTTGGATGAGAAACAGTGATAAGCTACTGACTTCACAGGAGAAAAGAAGAAAGAAGTTGCTGAGGAAGAGGGGCATCTAAGGGCTGACGAATTTGGGTTCTGAGCGCAATAAACCTCCGCAAGTCCCCCCTTGAAGGAGCTGAGCGTTGTTTATCATTACAGGAGGAAGCTAAAGCCACGAGAGCGCACACCCTACTCTCTGGGGGAGGCTCAAAGCTATCTCGGAGGGCTGGAACCATGTCTAATTGCAGCGGCTCATGCATCCACCTGTGGCTGGCAGGGGAGTGTGGAGAAGTGGTCATTCTCCAGCTCCTTCCAGGCTCCTAGGAAGCAGAGAGGAGGGAAAGAATAGCAGAGCCGGGATTATCAGGGCACGGAATTGGCAGGCAATGGTTTCCTGGGAACAGGTCCCTTTGCACTGCTTGGCCAACAATGTTGGCCCTCACCCAGTATTTGATTTTATATATACGTATCCTTTTCTACTTATAAAACTACTCTTACATATGTCGCGTTGTGCATTTTTTTTTGGGGGGGAGGGTGTTGCAGCTTGTGTGCATTTGAAAGGTAAATAGAATTTCTTTTCCAAGGCAAATCCCCAAAAAGAGGATACAGAGTTTACTTTTTGTTTTGTTTTGTTTTCAATGGGCTTTTATGTGTACATCTTCCTATAACTGAAAACCATTTAAACCAGATAATATTTCAGGTGTTGTGCATGCAGGATTTAGTATATTATTACCAAAGTCTTAATGTGGAATGGGAGCTACATTTTTTTTCACATTCTACTCATGAGGAAGCAGAACTCCAGAGAAGTTAAAAAATGAAAACTTTTATCATGATAACAATTCAGACTGTCTGACTCTCAGACCTAAGCAAATTCTAAAGGGCTACACTGCCTTGTATGTACTTTGTACAGGGTGATTATATCATTTCGCTTTTGCACCGAGATAGTTTTGTCTAGGAAAAATACTAAACAGGGCAGCAAGCCAGCAGGTGGGAACCGAGACTCTTCCACACCAACCAGGACACGCACTTCCCCTAATCTATGTAATGATTGTTATTGGGCAAAGTCACATAATATCCCTACCTGTAGGATTCTTCTTGAGAATCTGAACTATTAACAGATCCACTTTTGTAAAATGTGGTCCTGCATCCCATTTGCAGGAATCATTCATCACAAATGGTTGATTTCCTGCCTTTACTCAGATTTGTGTAAGTGACTCAATTATAATCAGAAAACAGCAGCACATGCGAGGTAACTATGCATTCATCAGTGTGGATCTCAAGTTCTGATGGGATGCTTCTCTGATACTCAATGAAAACAGGAAGCGGACAGAGTGTAAGTGAAGGATGTGTACTTTACCATTTCTGAAAAACTGATTGCGCACTTTCTTCATGTCGCGTTGTCACTTCCCCAGATTTGCTATCTTAGCATATGTGTGTGGTTCAGTGTGGGGAGAAGAAATAAGCACTGATAGTGAAAAATGAAATTATAAATACCTTAATGCCTATGAGGAATGAGGCTCCTCAGTAGTGACAGGTGATAATTGGTAGATGGATCTTTCTTTATTCTTCTTAGGGTGTTCGCTTATAGGAGAGCTCAAAAAGTTATGGCTACCTAGGCATCCAGTCCTAGGTTTCTGCCTTCCTGGGGCACTTGGGACTGTCACTTTCCCCCTCTGCACTTCTATAAAATAGGTCATTCTTTCAGTAAGAAAAGGGAGTACAGTCTAGAAAACACTGTCTAGATTGCTGTGACCCCAGGCTTACCTTGGGGTCCAAGAAAGCCGGGGTTTCCCAGTGTGTGGTTTCTTCCATATCCAGATACACACCAATTAAAGCAACCATGAGGATGCGAATCCCACTGCCTGATTCATCAACTATAATGACTGGCACGGAGCCAGTATCCAAGGAGTACTGGCAACTACAAGGGCTTGGGTTGCCAAATTATACAGCCTCCTCCAAATGTCCTTGAGTGGAAAGAAGAAAGTCCCTCTTGCCAAATGCAGCCTGCCTGGAGTATCACCCACATCCACGCCAAAACCAGACTTGTCCGTGCCACACGATGCAGCGACAATGCCGTACCTACAGGACATGGTCTGTGCGTGACTTTGCGCCTGTAGACTTCCTTCAGTGACAACTTTCAGTATCCGTGAGGTCCCTTCCTGTCAGTCGGCATTCGAATCAGTGTTGTTCTCAGTCCTTTTATATTTTCAGCTTTTTGGACAAACTCCTGTTTTTCTTAGATTTCTTTTTCTTAAGAAAAAGTTCCCCATGCTTTCTAAAACAGCCTAGGACCTACTTTAGACATTATTTTATTTCCTCTTTGTGGGGTGCTTCCCTGAAAGTAGGAGATAGTCTCAATGCTTCTTCCAGTCAGAGGATTAAAAACTCGGAGAGAGTAACCACTTAACCTGTAGGAGTCCAATGGCTGCTGGCAGGTCTGGAATTGGATTAAGATGCTGGGAGTCAGGCGATTCCCAGAGGTTTTGTTTGTTTCCTATCCTACCATGACATCTCTGGCTACTGAGTATAAGCCACACAAGGTCAAGGATTTTCTGATCCTTCTTAGCTATAAACTTTGCCTAGAAAAAAAACTGTAGCATACAGAGGTGCTTAGTAAATATTTGTTAAAACTGGAACAATTTTACTGTCATTCAAAAGAGGAATGCAGATATTCAAATTGCAAATGAGAGCACACCGAAGCAAAATGTTAGGAAAATAACACGACCGCAAGAAATTCCTCCTTCATATTCATCTCAAAGTTGAATGCATTTTTTTCTGGACACATATCTGTACATTTTTGCATGTAGTTCATAAAACATACACAACTATGAAAACATTGCAATCTTGATGAAACTTTTCAAAAGAAAGCCATCCTATACTGGAACATGGTTTCTTTTGTGGTTTAGTATTTGGAAGAAAAAATTAGAGGACTCATTCATTTCATAGAAAGCATATTTTGTAAGTATGTTTATTTATTTTATTTTTTATTTAAATTATTTTATTGTTCAATTACAGTTGTCTGTATTTTCTCCCCACCCCTCCCCCACCCCCTCCAAACCCTCCTCCCTCCCTTGCTTCCACCCTCCCCCTTGGTTTTGTCCCTGTGTCCTTTATCATATGTAGTTCCTGAAAACCCTTGGAAAGTGATGAGAGACCAGAAGAAGATGGTTTGCCAGGGCATTTATAAAGGACTCGGGGCATTTGTCTCTGCCAGTGTCACAGAAGAAATTAGCCTTTGCCTGATGAAAGTATCAGAGGGGTTTAAGGAGAAACTCTCAAATGATAAATAGAAGCAAGAATTTTTTTTAAAAATTAAAATTGGTCCTGGCCAGTGTGACTCAGTAGGTTGGAGTGTCTTCCCGTACACTGAAAGGTTGCAGATTTGATTCCCGGTCAGGGCACATGCCTAGGTTAAAGGTTCACTCTTTAGAGGTCAGAGTGCATATGGGGGACAACCAAGAGATGTTTGTCTCTTACATTGATGTTTCTCTCTCTCCCTCTCCCCCCTTCCTCCCTTCCTCTCTATCTCCTCCCCTTCCTCTTGTTCTGTTCCCCTTCCTCTCTCTAAAGGCAATGAAAAAATATCTTTGAGTGAGGGTTAAAAATATTTTTAAATTAAAATTGGTTCCCTCTGGGGAATACCTATATCTAAACAGTAGATTGGGAGAGGACAAAATTTTTACACTTCATAATATATTCTTCATTGTATTTTTTATTTTTAGTGTTGTTATTCATGAATACATTGCATTGATTAAATGTTTATAAAGTGTTTAAAAGAAGATTATAGAGTAAATTATTTCTATTGCCAGTAAATGGTTCTGAAGGCATAACTGAGTAGATGCGAGACTGGGTAGTAGAAAGCACAGAACTTCAGGCCAAATCGCCTCTCATTGTTGACCAGTGAAAATCTAACTCTAAAACCTGCCAGAGCCAGTTCTGGGCCTCTTAGTCTCTTCTGTGACCTTGTTCTGTGATATGAACCTTCAGTCCAACAATAAATCTTATATTTGTTACAACACTGTCTTTTTTCCCACCCAACTGTTTATAGTCATATCCATACATTAGCCTATGCTCAGAGAGAAATGGTTCCAGAAGTCCAAAAACTAGTAAACTATAATAGTCACATAAAAGGCTTTGTTGGCAACACTTTAAGAAAAGACAGCTCTCAGTGTGTCACCAGTTCTCTCCAGGAGTCCCCAAAGCTGGCGTTTAGTCAGCCTCCCATGTCCCAGCCCTTCCTCCACAGCGATCCCTCGAGACCCATGAGATGAGCTTTGCAGTTGGCAGAGTGACGGCTCCCATGGAGTCCCTACACTGGGAATAGAAGGAGGTACTGTGGTTGCAAATATGTGATCTCGCAGTGGCAACGAGACTTTGCATATGCGATCGTGGTTGCTAAGAAGTTGATTCCATCATAGGGAGATTATGGTAGCTTACCTGGGTGGCCCAGCTAATCACATGATCTCAAAAGCAGAGAACTTCCTTGGCTTTCTCCAGAAGAGAACGGCCAGATGGAGAGCCAGGGAGACTGAAAGCACTTGATGCTCCGCTGCTGGTTTTGAAGATGGATGGGGCTGCGGTCCTCAGCCCAACAAGCATAAGAAAATTGAATTCTGACTGCAACCTGAATGAGCTGGAAAACGTATTCTTCCCTAAGAGCTGCAGGATAAGTAGCTAAATGGCAGATACCTTAGTATCGACCCTGTGAGATCGCAAGTAGGGAAAGCAGCTCAGCCCTGCTGTGAGATAATACAACTGTGCTGTTTAAACTGCTAAATTCTTGATGTCATGTTACGAGAGCAATAGGAAACAAACAGATTCTATCATCCCCATTTCACTTACAAAGACACTGAGGCTCCAAAAAGTTCAGTGTGTCACACACACCTGGCTGATGCCCACATTGCGTGCCTGTGTTCACAGAAGTAGGTCTCAGACCTCAGCAAGGATGAGAATCACTGAGGAAGCTTTTTAATATGAGAATTTCTGGCTCCCATCCCCACAGTTTCCAATTCTGCAAATCTCAGGTATGATCCAAGAAGATGCATTTTTACTGTGTTCCCAGGTTATGCTGCTGCTTCTCTGAGGATCCCACTTCAGGAATCACTGATTTACAGGGTAGAGCTGTTCCTCTTCCTTTTATTCCTAAGATTCTCCAAACAGTGCTTGTTATCTGCCGTTGGGAGCTGTTGTTATGGTTCTCTAGGGAACGGGAAAGTATTGTCATCATGCCGTGGGCCCACTCGCTCCTCTGGGCCTGAGAAAAGGATGCAGGGGCCATAGGCATCCGCCTTAACCACGTTTGAGAGAACATTCAATGAAGATCGTTCTGTTCGACCTTTTGACAACAACGTTAACCAACCGCACATCCACCTCTATCAGATTTCACTCAGACCCAGCAAGCAAAGAGTTTCTGTTGGGCTCCTCTGGTATTTTGAAACCGTGGTACATATTGACTTCCCATTGTCAAGAACTTAAGAATTAAAAAGTCAATGGACAAACAACAGAAAATCTATGTTCCAGGAATGGACCAAGAATAGCTGTTCAGAGAAGGTAGCCATGTCCTACAGAATAGTGGGAACAAACAAATGGGTCCCCAGAGGAAAAATGGAGAATGCCCTAAGGGAGCAGGGACAATGGTGCCATTTCTTATGTACGGAATGCAAAACAAATGGTTGTCTCATCAAAAAGGCACCTCTTGATTTTCTCTTCTATATTCTTTTACATGAGATACATTTTTAACAAATTGATTGCAGAGAGCTCACTTACTATTAAGTACTAATTAGAAGTGTGTTACAATGATTTTTTAAATGTTTACTGAGATACTCAACTATCACCATAATCCAGTTTTAGATTTCCATCACTCCAGTATGATCCCTTATGCCAGTTTATAGTGAACCCTCACTCCCTAGGCAACCGAAGATTTACTTTGCATCTCCATAGATTTAATATAAATGGAATCAGACCGTATGTACTTTCCTGGTTCATCCACGTTGCAGCATGTATCAGTACTTCATTCTTTTCTTTAACTTCTGATTAGTATTCCCAATGGACATTTAAAATTAAATATTGGAAATATATAATAATATTTCCTTCTTCCAAAAGTTACTATTCCTCACATTTTTTTCTACCCTAAACAGAGGTTGGGGAACATCAGAACAAGAATTGCACCCTAATTCCTTACCCTTTTTTCAAGAGAATGTCCCAAATTGGAGTTCCTCCATTCTGTCCTAGGGGAGAGAGCAGGATTTTCTTCATACGGCCAAGGAAATTGGGCTCAAAATTAGTGAATGTGAGAAAATAACTGTCAATGTACTCACGGTGCTCCTAAAGGTTTAACTAAGTGTAGGTTGAGGCTAGATTGTCAGAGCATCATTTTTCTGTTGGACAAGCCTTCCTCTTTAAAGAGGTCTTTATTTTATGAGACAGAGAGATTTGTATTCTTTGAAATTAGATGTGGGACATTCTACTGTGCCATTCATGAAGACTGTTCATCCTTCTGCACTTACCTCTCTTCTTCGTTAAAGGCTGCCATGGCTCGCCATTGGGTGTTGAACATGGTCCCAAACCCTGTGTATTGTTTACAAGATCCCCCATGACTGAGCATGCATCCAACTCTACGGACGCATTAATTTCCCCCTCCACTTTATTCTCTCTGCTCCTGCTGTTTAGGGGTCCTTTCAATTTCTGCACTTTTCCCTTCTTAATGTTTATTCCACTTGTAATCATTTGTTTACAACCCAATATCAATGTCAGCATTCTAGTTGTGATATTATACTATAGATTTGCAAAATGTTACTGTTCGGAGAAACCAGGTAAAGTTTACACAGGATCTCTTTGTGTTATTTATTTATTTATTTATTTATTTTTACAACTGCTTGTGTATCTGTAGTTTTCTCAATAGAAAGCTCAGTTTAAAGCAAAGGAGAAAAACCTGAAATCCTCACTATGTAAATACCACGAGTCAGGGACTTATCTCTCTTGCTTATTGTCATATCTCTACTGTTTGGTCTAGGAACTGGGAAAAGTTGTAACAAAAGTGATATCGGCAGAGTGAAGTAAATTAGTAAATACTGGTATTCAAGTACACCCAGCTAGTTAGTGCCGGAAGTGCTTCAACTAAGATATGATTCCAGAGAACTTGGTCTTTTGCTATAACTCTTTTTCTAGGAATAGATTTCTGCTTTTTAAAGTTCACTCATTTATTCAAAAATATCCTCCAGATTCTCTAATAGGCTGAGATGTAATGGTCGACCAGTCAGAAAGGTTCTGTTTTACAGACTTAGGTCTGATTGGTGAGCCACACTCATCACACTCTACACTGTTAGGCTGTAATATAAACTGAAATGAGTATAGGGAAGGAGAGGGGCCAGAGTCAATGAAAGCAAATATCAAGAGAAGTGACCTAGACTGAGAGGTGAGGAAGAAAGTGATGGGCAGGCAGACAAGTTCAGGCTAACTTAGATCTGAATGTCAAGTAGACGTACCTTTGCAGACAGAGAGGACTGCGTGTGCAAGGATCTTCCTGCAGGCGGAACAGAGTACATCCAAGAAGTGGAAAGAAAACCACAGCGGTCGCCACTCAGACATGAAGAGGGAGGTAGCTGCCAGCTTACAGCAGGACCTCAGGGACCTTCTAATGAAGAATTTTAGTTTTACACTGAGAACTATGAACAAATAACCATTTAAAAACAAGGATGATGGGGACCATTTGGTAGATTTGTTTCATATTTTAAGGAGTTTGCTGTGGCTTCCTTAGGAAGCATAGGTTGTGGTGGGAAAGTAAGAGTGAATGCAGGTGACTTATTTGGGTGCATTTGCATTGGTCCAGGTGGGAGATGCTGATTGTTCAGCAGACCACGAGTTCTCAGCCAGAGTCTGGTTTATATTCAGACTCGCACGGTAACCGAAGGCTTTCTCAAAGTCACTCATGTGGGGGATGTGTAAGGGGATAGCTCTTCACAGAAAGGGACTGACATCTTCCGAGTCTACCCTGTCCCAATTTTGCCTCCTGGGTCCGTCACAGTAACACCGAGTGCTATATATTGGTGAAACACAGCTGTTGCAATCAAAGAAAAGTCAAGTCCAATTACCTCTCCACCTGTTACTAGCTTGGTGGCATGGGCCAGTCACGTAACTTCCCTGTACCTCGTGATCCTTGGGGATAACAAGCTGTGATACCAAATCGAGTTAAAGTAAAATGTGTATAGCACAGTGTGCAATATGTCATAGTACCTTACCCTATATTAGTTGAATTTTGAAACGATGAGAATCTCTAGCAAATCAGGTATACCATATGACTCTAGTTTTGCCTGTATTCTTCCCAAGATCTTTTAGTATCAGGGTACTGCCGAGAAAAAGTCTAGAAAACGAATACATATCTATTAATGCTACAGATCAGAATTTTCAAACTACGCCGTTTCAAGCAGAGAAACAATGCATTTAAAACTTTTCTTGCAATCTTCATTAAAAGGCTCATCAACAGGTGTTTTAGGAAGAGGCACCGTGGAAGAAAATCCTCCTGTAGGTGTATCCATCGCAACAATCAGATCCGAGGGTGCAGCGCACACCTCTAATTCTAAGCCAGCGCCACATGTGAAACAAAGACGGTGCCGTTCACACTGCCTTAGCGATGGGTTTGCGCATGTGCTGCCTTGGACCACGCTCCTCTCATTTTCATCACTCTGCGCTGACATTCCCCCGTAACCTCACTGTGGTAGCTAAGTTTTCTTCCTAGTCATGTACTTTGTGACAGGTTAGCAACAATTCCAACTTCATGCTCCATTTTCCCTGCCTACTGAGGCAATTTGCTACCCAGGTACTTTGTTATTTCCTCTGCTTTGCGGCTCCGACCTGTGTGGTGTTTCACGATGGGAGAGGCATGCACTCTGAATACCAAAACCTCAATTGCTCTCCCGGCTGAATACTACCGATGCCACTTTAGGGGGAGGAATTTCATATACAGGTCATCCTCCTATATTAAATACTTGGCCAAGACTGCAGGCTGAGTTGCTTTAAAAATGCATCTCATTGTACTGCTCCCAGGCTTTTGGCCTTTTGCCAGAATGATGTTCAAGGTTCTCTGGGACTTGAGTTCTGCCCAGCCTCTAGGCTCATCCTCTATCCCTGCCCTGACGTTTATGAGTGGGGGAGATTGAACTTGGGAACGTGCCCTAAATAAGCTATGCCGTTTTCTATTTCCTTTGCGGAGGCCATTCTCTGCCCTCTCCCTGTTTTCTCTACCTGCCTAAAGTGCTGCTTAACTTCCAAGGCTCCCTTGGGGAGTCTCCCCCGACTGGTGGCCTTCGTAATACTTTCTTCCCACATCCTCACTCTGGGCTGCAGGGACGTTCTCTGTATGTCCCCAGAGCCCCCTGGGCATCACTGTACCCAAGGATCACTACGCTGTATTGAAGCTGTCTGTTTACAAGTATATTTCTCCATTCAGACCATAAATTCCTGAGTCCATGTGTAAGCCCTGCCTGCATCCCCAGCACCTCCGCACTTGGAGCTCAGTCAGGTTATTAAGTGCTTATTGAAATGATTGATGTGTTTGAAGAAAGTGAAAAAAAAAAAACTGTGTCACTAAACATTTATTGAGTGTTCACCATGTTGCAGGCACTTTGTTAGGTGCTAAGAACTTCAAATTCCAAGTAGAAGTGTAAGCCTTGATTGTAGATATTTAAAATCTAAAGGAAAAGAGAGATGTAAGAATTTGCCATCGTAATTCTGTGAGGAAGGTAAGAACAAGCTACCAGCCGGGCCCAGAGAAAGATATCTGAATAAAGTTACTGCTGAAGAAGGGAAGATACCCCGTGGAAAAAGAGATGCACTTTGAATCGTTAGTGTGGTTATTATTATTAATTATATTTAAACGGCAATCAGTAACTATTACTGCACTCTGACTTACTGAGTGCTTGCTGGGTACTAAGTTCCCTACATGCAACATCTCTCACAGCAATCGCAGGAAGTCAATGCTCTTATTGCTATTTTTATGGGGATGGAGGGATGCTGAGGAGCAAAGAGGTTATGAACCTGTCCCCAAGTCACACATCTGAGAAGTACTAGAACTGGGAATAGACAGATGGACTTTCTAATGCCGATGGTACTTCATGCTCTGATTCACAGGCGGCAAACACAAGGCCCACAGGCCGAATCCGGCCCTCCACCTTGTTTTATCTGGCCTGGCACCTTGTTTCTACCCAGCAGCAGCGCTGAGCTCCTTACCCCTAGTTAAGGAGTAGTTAACATTTATACAGTCCTAAAATTACATTCGGCTTTTTGAAGGCAACTGTGAGGCTGATGTGGCCCCCAGTAAAAATGAGTTTGACACCCCTGCTCTAATTGTCCTATTATAGAGATGAGCCCCCCCCCCCACCATTAAAGCAGTTGGTCAGAGAAAGAAGGGGGACACACATACACAGAAAGTGAGGGAATCATCATGGAAGCGAAGGGGTACGCTCTATTTTGGGGAGCTGTAAGCAGCTCCCATACAAAAGTGCAGACCCCATTGGAAATGGACTGAACAAAAATTTTAAAACCTCAGATACATTTCCAATCCCCTGCCCCATCTCGTTGCCCAAGAGGCAGCCCTCACCTCTCCAAGGGTAGCAAAATGGAGTGGGCAGCCCGGAAGAAAATCACTATTGGTTTTCTTATTTAGAAAGCGCTACACTGTTCAGATGCTTTGGGAAATGACAAAGTACCTGCGCCCTTCATCTTCCTCCTCCTAAGAGGAGGGAATAAATAACTGCTGGAGAAAGATCAATGAGGCCTTGCCTGCGCTAACAGATAGAAAGCACCCGGCAAAGGGAAGCCATAAACGCTATAGAAGCTCATTCTTTATCCTGTGAACGGAAGGACTCTTCTGACCCCGTCACTAATGATCAACTGCACGCCTCCCCTTGAGCACAGGTGTTCGCTGTACTTATCTTAGTGCCCCGCTGTCTGGGGTGGCATGGACATCTTTTCTGCAGGCACAGTGGAGGCCTTCCCTGATGGGTGACCCATAAACTTCATAAAAGTGACATTGATCTATCAAGACTCAGGCCATTGACATGATACACAGTAGGGCGTTTGCTCTCCCCTTCTCCTATTAGGAATAGCACCGTGGTGCAGACCACGCTGCTCCGGACACCCGTCCGGTTGCTTTCCTGCCTTTCACCAGTGACAGAGGGAGGGAGGCCATTGTGTTTTTCTTCCTGAGCTGCCGAGTGCCTTTAGATGGCGCTGTGAGATGACAGGGCTTCTGCCGCAGCAGTTTCTGAGGAGTCAGGAGGTTTCGAGCTGGGTCCATGAGCCCTGCAAGAATCAGATGCACCCCTTCTGGAGTAGTGGGCGGGGGCTAGGCACCAGAGTCATCTCAAGTTTTACTGTGTAATGCCACCTAGGTTTTTATGGGAGAGCGGTCTCTTCAATAAAAGACCTAAAAATCCACCTGAGTGTGAACAGACACGTGGCCTTGGAGACTGGGGGCCTCTTTCAAAATGTGTGCAGCTACACGTGGGTCCGGTGCCAGATCTAAGTTGCTTCTCTTCCTTCCAGCTGTATGAATCTTATCTCTAAAATGGGCGTAAAGATATGACATATTTATTCTCCATTTCCTAGGAGTCTTAGGCAGGTCAACTGAAACCTTCAAATAAAAGTAGCATGTGAAGTGCAGAGTGCTGAGGAGCTGTTAGTAAACCCAGGGACCACCCGGGTTTGTTCGTTTGATCCCCTTCTTTGGCGCAGCCATTTCGTGAGAAATGATTAGTGAACACAATGTACTTCCTGTCTGTTTA
The DNA here is from genome assembly GCA_004027475.1 of Anoura caudifer. Classification (NCBI taxonomy): domain Eukaryota; kingdom Metazoa; phylum Chordata; class Mammalia; order Chiroptera; family Phyllostomidae; genus Anoura; species Anoura caudifer. The sequence continues at coordinate 17,473 of PVKU01007197.1, forward strand.
TCTGGCAGTTTTCACAGATAAGAAAAGAGTGTGTGGAGGGGGTTGGGGAATGGCAGAAAGATGCTCACTCCGAGAAAAGACAGTTGTGTCAAAGAACTCACAAGCAGCCTGTGGAACGACTCACATGGGGAGAAAGGGGCCCCCCTGCCAGCAGCCAGCACCAACAGGTCGTCCACGCCAGGGCGCTACCTTGGAAGCAGATTGCCAGGCACAGCCAAATAATCAGAGGACTGAAGACCTGGCCAACACCAGGGCTGCAGCCTCAGGAGATGCCCTGTGCCCAACGTCCTCTGTCAGCCATTTCCAAATTCCCCACCCACAGCAACTCTGAGATGATACATGATTATTTTGTTTTAAGCTTCTATGTTTGGGGAGTAATTTGTAAGTAACGAATGCATTTACTAACTAATGCCCTGAAAAAATAGACTTAGAGATGGTCAGAGATATAGAAAAACATCTGTGGAAAACATGAGATGGAATTCTAACTGTGTTCCTGTCACCAACTTCCTTAAGTCACTGGCCACGTTTGGGGCTGAGAGAAGACATCCTGTGCTGAGCACCGGTATGGAACATACAGTAAAAAGCCTTGGATTCCATCCCTGCTCTGTCTCTTGCCAGCTTTGCTCCCGAACACATTTACTAAATTTTCTAACACTCAACCTTCACTTCTGTACAATGAGAAAAACAATCACACCATGAGTTCGAGTCTATGAGATGACAAAATAAAAGACTTTGCATAATAGAAGTGCATAATAAATATTCACCATTGTTTTTGCGCTTGTTTTACGTTGTGAGCGTTCCGTGTGAGTGTGGTCTGTTTCTCCCTCTGTCAGGGAGGGGTCACAATCCTCGCCTCCCTGCGTGGTCGGGGGGTGGACTTCCAAGTGCACAGAGGTGAGGCCGTGACATTCTGCAGGGTTGGCTCTGCTGTGGAAGTCCACGTGGCTGGAGGGCAACAAAGCAGGATAGGCCCTGTTCTAGGGTGAAAAAGCCCAAGTTGTCTATCGTATTTAAGAATGGTCACCAAAACTTTAGAAAATATATGACCTCATATCTGTTTTATAGAAGTTGAATTTGAGGTTCAGTTTAAGCAATTAAGATCACTTAGCTGGGACATCATGGAAGCAAGATTTAAATATGTGCAATGTATTTGATATTTCATACCACACAACCTCTCACACTAGATGAATAGGCTGGAATTAGTATAAATCAGTATTTTAAGACCTTGGGCACTTAAGAGAAATAGTACAGTTATTTTTCTGGTAATCATACAAGGTTATGGCAAAATGATTGAAAATGCCCATACCTCACAATTTATTTTGATTTTATTTTCTTAACTGAAAAAATTCTTTTGATAAATATTTCTCACTATAGGCTTAGACATTCCAGTTTTTTTCTACAATTGCTTTTCTTCCCTCCCTCCCTCCCTTCCTTCCTTTTCTTTCCTTACATCCTTCCCTCCCTTCCTTTCTTTTCCTTTCTTTCTCTTTCTTTCTTTCTTTCTTTCTTTCTTTCTTTCTTTCTTTCTTTCTTTCTTTCTTTTCTCTCTTTCTCTCTCTTTCTTTCTTCTTGTTCTTTTTCCTTTTGGATTTTCCCCCCTTCCCCACACAAACATTGGTTATTTGCTGAGATTGCAAAGTACCTTACAAAACAGCAGAGCTCCTGAAAAATGTATGCTCTAGTTGAGAAGGCGAATGAACATGTAACTTCTAATGAATGTAAAAAACACAGGATATTAACCATAGTGTAGGCTCTGGGGTCAGACTGACGTAGGTCTGAGTCCTGCCACCTCTGCTCACCGGTGTATATGAGTTGTGTAACTTTGATCCAGTTATTTAAACTTGAACTTTAACAATAGTGGCTACCCATAGCACAATTGAGCAGACGAAGTTACATAATCCATGCAAAAAGCACAGTAATGAGCTATGAAATAGCTGGTGAGAGCTAACATTTGTGAAGTCTTCCCAAATAATATGATAATGGCATAGAGTCATTATCATTTCTTTTTCTTGGAGAAGTTTTAGAAACAACCGAGGAACTCATCTTGAGTAATAAAACTAAGGACTAAAAGTGGAGCAGCGAAACAGTGGGTTCATTACAATAACAGCATGGCTTTCCTGAAACTCCAGGCAGGGAACCCTAAATTGTGCTCAGTGCTAACTGTGTATATTACCGGAATTACATTACAATTAGGTTGCCACTGTAGTTCACTGTGCAGGGTACTGAGATGGTTCCCACTCTTGACTGATTTCCAAGGTGGCCTGCACTGGCTCGGTGGAACGGGAAAACTAAACCTTAGACAATTAGAAAGTGAGTGTCACAGCTAGAAATTAAACCAGCAGTCGATTACCACATTTTTTTAAAGGGTTCCTTAACTGGGTTTTACTCAAGATTGCCTTTTAAGAAAATGTTGGTTTAATTAGGAGGAAAAACACACACATTATTTTATATATATACATACACACACACACAAGCATACAGTATATATATACACACATACACTATATATACATATACATACATATATATAGTTTTCAAACAATAGTGATCACTTATTTTGCTTCCAAAGCTACAGTCTGAGCACGGCTCAGCAGGAACAGGTTGTCCTGCTCACTGAGCTGATGAGGAATTGGGGTGGGCAGGAGCATCTACTTTCAAGTTAAAAAGCCATATTTGTATTATTCATTTTTAGTATCCATTTCATTGTGAGTAAATAGAAACCACCCATTTGCATAAGAAGAAGGTGTGAGATATAAGTTCCTAAAAAGAATATAGAGAGCGTTAAAATAATGTACGTGGTTGAAGTAAAATCTGCATTAAGTCCGGTTGCCATGCTCCACCCCTTACCCTAAGGACTGATTGCAAGGAAGTTCATTTAACAATCTGTTCTAAAGTGGTTTTCCTGAAAACGTACCGGTTAGATAAAAAGTCAGTGTTGGAGCCAAGCCTTCCCTCTCGCTGGTTCGGTGGATACATCCCATTCTTCAACCAGATTAGCCAACTCACCGCATGTTCTGAACTCAGCTTTTTGCAGATTGCCCTTTGATCCTGTGGTTCCCACTGCATCCATTTTTCCCGCCCTTGCTGCCCACCTCCATCCCTATTCTGGGATTGTATTTATCCACAAAGATGCCAGCTTTCTTCACTGTTCCCTCCCAGAACCTCCTCTTTGCCTGACCTTTTAAGGATGGGGTTCCTCAGGGCTCAATTTTAGCTTTCTAATTCCATACTCCTCACCTAGATAATTTTATTCACTCTTGTTAAGTTACCATCTATATGCTGATGACTCAAAAGTTATGTGCTCAGCTTAGATATTTATAGAGGTTTATATCCAATTATTGGCTTTATATAGTCATTTGGATAGCTATCTCCTAGATACCTAAAATTCGGTAGGTCACAATGGAAGTCTGGTGCACCCCACACCTCAAATCTGAAGGTGCGCTGGTGGTCCATAAACCAGTTAAAGGCACTTTCACTTACCTACCAGCTCATTCTGGAAATGCAAACATTTTCTGGGATATTTCTTTGTCCCTTATCCCTATATTAGATCTAATTCTTACCAAGTGAGCATCTGACGTATTTCTCAACCACAACCTCATCTCTTAAAGTCCATGGACACCATTCTAACCTAAGCCACTACCATATCTTCTTTTAAGCAGTTAAACACACTACTTATTGCCCTTAAAATTTATTTTGTCTCTACCTGATCCATCCTCCACAGAGAAGGGGACCTTTGTAAGTGAATCTCTGGCTCTGCCAACCTCTGGAACAAAACTTTTCAATGAGTTCATGTTGCCCGTAAGATGCGACCCAAAATCCAAGCCAGGTGTACAAAGATCTAGGTGATCAACCCTCCGCCGACTGGTCTGCCTCTCCTGACACTTTTCCTTCTCACTCTAATGCTGAGTCTCTGGAACATGATACTCCCTCCGGCTTCCGGTCCTTTCGATATGCTTTTCCCTCTGTGTGGAGCACTGTTCCCGCCCCCCTCTCTTTGTTATGTAACACCATTTGGGCCTCTGGCTTCATCTTACAAGTTGCTTCTTCGGAGAAACATTTTCTGAACACTGGGCCAACTTAGGGCCTGTTGTTTTCATTCCCAGAGCCTCATCATCTGCTTCTTCTATGAAGGACCATACTTCTATAAACGGATTCTCTGTAATAATTGTATGAAAGTCCGCCTTTCCCGCTGGGCTCTAGAGTCTGTGAGACACAGAACCTCGCTCCGTCGGCTGGCCATTCATTCTGTCTTCCACACCTAGCACGATGCTTGGCCCATGGTCAGCACCTGAGCCATTCTGTCCGTTTTTAAAGGTTGAATTGTGTCTCTTAAAAAGTTCCAACCTCCAGGACCTCAGAAATTGCTCTTATTTGGAAACGGGGTCTTTGCAGATGTAATTGGTTCCGATAAGGTCATACTGGAATAGGGCGAGTCTTTGATCCAGCAGGTCTGGTGTCCTGAGAAGACAGTGGGAGGTACAAAGGAGGTGGAGATTAAAGCTATAGCTGGACACCAAGAAAAGCCAGAGATTGGCAGCTACCACCAGAAGCTAGGGAGAGAACAGCAAGGACTCACAGTCTAAGAGGGGTCATGGAAGTACTAACACCCTGATTTTGGACTTTCAGGCTCTAGAACCACGGGAGAGCACTGTGTGCTGTTTTAAGCCATTCACACAGCAGCCCGAGGAAACTGAAATACCGCGCATCTTCATGCACTCACGCACTGATTTACTGTGTACACTCGTCTCTGGGTCCTCATTGCCTGGCCGTGCTTAGAACAAACACGTACTTAGAAATAAAATGCTTATAGAGGAATTACGTTATAAACACAGTCGGTATCTCTCCATCTGCTTACCTGTGAGTAAAAGCAAATAGTTAACAGCCAAATGCTAAATTTATGTTTACAACAAATCCCCCAAACCTCACTCACTCTGAGGCCTTTATCCAGGAGAAATGTATATAAAAATATGCAAATGTTATAGCAGCATCATGTATAACAGCCAGACTCCGGAAGTGACCAACATGTCCTTCAGTGTATGATTTTATGAACCATGGATCCTGCATGCAGTGGTGTATGGCTCACCAATGAACTGTTGATACCCGAACAACATGGCTGGAACTCAAATGCATTCTGCTAAGTGAAAGAAGCCAGACTCACAAGCTTACACACCGTGCGAATTTGTTCATGTGATGCTCCAGAAAAGGCAAAGCTATAGGAACAGAAAGCAGTAAGTGTCACCGGAGTCTGGGGCAAGGCGAGCGTTTGAATGCAAAAACTGGGCCCAGTGGAACTCTTCAGGGTGTCGTCATCATCCTGATTGTAGTGGTGGTTACACGAATCTAAGCAAGTGCTCAAACTCATAGAACTGCATACAAATTTGAGAGTTAAAAGAAAAACATAGGAGTAAAAAGGAAGAACACCAAATTCAATGTGTGAATCACATAATTTTTTAAGAAAGTGACAAGTGATGGTGTTTCTTGGGAAGTGGCTGTTCTTTATGAGAAATTAATGGCCTCGCCTCTTTCTAAGATGAACACCTGTAACTTTCAAAGGCATCAGATAAGAGCCCTATGTGGAAAGCCCTGGGTAGGCACGCTGTTTCTGCTCTCATGTGACCGCACAACGAAGCTAAGGAGAATATATTACTGGAATTTGTAAAAGCGGTTCAGGCCTTTTCAGTTCCTCACCACTGATCCCAACTGGCCCTGCGCGGCAGCGGCTAGAAGCTTTTCCTCCCAGTAAATGGATGGTTCCAGTCCAGTTCCCAATGGACAGGTGTCTGCATATGACAGATTGTGCTAATTGTCACCCTGCTGTCAGATTGAGTGGGCCCCTAAGAGCAAACGAGCCTGTGAGGCTAAAACACCCTACAGAACAGTCTTGAATTTGACAGCAAATTATAACACGTGGCTCTGTCAGTCTCCGTGGGTGTTCGCAGACCTTCTGCAGCTAGAGGGTAGCTTTGCCATGGTTTGTGGATAGTGGGCATGATGCTGGGGGTCGGGGTACTTCCTTCAGCAAGCCTTCTGCTCTGCCAGGAAGGGACCTCAGAACGCTGCACCAACCCCTCCCTCCAGCAAACACAGAGAGAGCCATCTGGGAACAATTTTCTCTTGAACGCTATCATAAGTGTGGTTTTGAGGCCTCTGTTTCTCTGTGAGATCACCTGATGTTGTTTGTTTTCCCTTTGACTGCCTGAAGTGCATATACCACCTCACTTCCTGTGGGCTGATACTGCCATTTCTCCCGTTTGGTCCGGGGCGACATGTTCTACATCTTCTCCATCGCGTGATGGATGTGGTTGACTGTTGCGCACTAGCACAAGGGAAGGCGGACTGACCGTATTTGAAGAAGAATTCTACCGTGACATGATCTTATTTTGGTCCTGGGGGCCCAGAACGTAGTCATGAGCCTGACAAGAAGTACAACGTAACCCCGTCCATGGCCCCATCCGTGGCCCCAGGTGGATAGGGTTTCAGGAGGTTAACTTTACCAAACAACTGAGTAAAAGATTGCAGCTCAGTCCAAAACATAAGTAACACATAGCTTGTGAATATTCAATGAAAACTATTTTATTGATTAAAAGTTCTGCTCTCCGTGGAATTTTCAACATTGCTGCTCCCCATGGTAAAATGCACAGGGAAAGCAGAAGCAAACACTCTCTGTGGTGCAAATGTAACACCGTGCTTAATTCAAAGGCTTCTTACAGCGGTCACTCAGTGAAAACGGGAGGGCTGGTACTGATGGCAGATGTCTCTAAGTATTTGAATTGTATCGCTTTTTTTTTTTCTGCGCTCTGTGCAATTTTTAGTTGGAATCACTACACTGTCTTTTGATAAGTCTTTCCTTTCAGACCGCAGGAAAAAAGAGCGCACACCGGTGAGTGAAGTTCAGGGAAATCTAATGAGGGTGTCCGTTCCCACTGCCGGGCACACAGCGGGAGGTAGTTCTCAGGCACCAAGAAAGGTCCCTGGGAGGTTGGGAGGAACTCCTTGCACTTAGGATTTCTTTCTTGACCCTTAAAAACTTGGCCTCTGCTTTGTGGCAATAGGGACATAAATTGTACTGCAGGGCACACCAAGCAAAACCTAAGTCCATCGAATCTAATAAACCCCAAAGCCCAGCTGAATTTTCCTTGTTCCTCTCACATCCTTTTTTCATTAATTAGAATATTTAGTGTGGTGTCACTTACTGCTCTGACCTCAGCTGTGCAGCAGAAAAGTCAGAAAAAGTGCTGCTGGCCTCATCTGAGCAGACGGTCCACCGTGGCGCGGTCCCCCGGAGTTCCCCGGGGCCACCGCAGTTATGGCAGAATACTTAGAGAGACATCTTTAAATGAAAGGTGAATTTCAGGGATTGGTTCTCTGGTATCGTACTGCAAAACTTGAAGGCCTGGGCACGAGCTTCCTCCGCACGACAGCCGAGTTCCTCTCACACCCTGCTCCGTCCGTCTCTGCGCTTTGGGAGTCGAGGGTAGACAGCCTCTGCTGGTGTTAGGCTCCTTGCATTGTCCTGATTGTGCTTCATCCAGACCTCCTCCTTTCTGGCTCCCCGCATCTTTTTCTGGCCAAGGTTTAATGCCACTGTTTAGACACACCTCGCTCAGCGTCGGCTACCCTTTAGAACTGACTTTTATTATGTCAGCCCTTCTGAAAATAACCAATTCCATCAGGCAGGGCCTGGCACAGATAACGCCCCTGTTTTATTACAAAATCTTTTATTACAAAATCATAAGCATGCCATTCTGTCACCTACCAATATCACATTCAAGCACACCATGTGACGTTTTAGGTGAAGTGTTCGAATTAAAACTATAAATCATTACACCCATATTATCACCCCATCAGCCTCACTCAAGAGGGTGTTCCTTCTGCTGGACCCTGAATATTAAATGAAAGACAAGGTTAATGTTAAAACTCAGCCTGAGGCCACAGCGACCTTTAATCTGCACATGTTTCCCTAATACACTTTCTATCCATGGATTCAACCTGCATGATCTCTTCTCTGTTCATTTAAGATGTCAAATTTATTCCTTGCTTGGTACTAATGGATGTTACCATTTTTTTGCATCTACATTTTTGAAATGAGCCAATCATGCAATGTCAAAAAGCAGGTTGTCACAAAATGTCTTTGACAAACAAGAACGATTCCATAGCAAAAAAAAAAAAAAAAAGTTTTTCAAAACAGAGTCACCCAGAAGAACTTGAATTTTATGGTCCATATCAGTATATTACTGTGGTTACAACTCTCAGGCAGATGCCAAGATATTTTATGTTGCCAACTGGTCCTTTTATTTTGTAGCACATGTTGTGTGTTCTCTTTAGCAGCGAACACATCTGTTAGAATGTTTTTCTTTTCTCTCTCCCTGCACTTTTTTTTGTGTTTGTTTGCAATTCTAGTTCCTCTAAAGATGCAAACTCATACATCAGCCCAATGCATGTTTTATGACTTATAAACATTGTTAAACGATGCCATTGTAAACAGTCATGGGTTAGAAAATCACTGCTCTGGGAAAGGTGTTTTGAGGAGCAACAGTGCTTTTCATGAATCTGAGTTCTCCAGGTTTAGAATCCAAGCAGCATGTGATAAGTGAGGGCAGCTGGAATTTAGATTCTCTTGGGGGCAGGCGAACAGTGCAGAGACAAAAGAAAAAACAACAACGACAGTTGTTTCGTGCCATGCCATTCAACCGGCTTTCTACTTGCCCTTCTTTCCTTGGTTGGAATCACTCACCAGCTTGGCAGAAGTTTGCTCGGTGACAGGGGCAGGGGGGTGTGATTGCTTTTCGTGCCAAGGAAAACGGAGAGGTGTGCTGTTTTCGGGAGCCTCCGCCAGCCTTCCTCCTCCAGCTGCACCGGCTGCTCTCCCCCTCCGAGTTGAGTCAACATTGGCAGAAGCAGCCCCTCTGGAGAGATCAATGAGAGGTGTTGCTTGGAGAGGAACTGAGTGATTTAGCGCAGTGGGAAGGCAGCAGGGATTGACGGCCACCCGTGGGAGGTAGGGGACAGACTGACGGTGGCTTTTAGAGCCTCTGAGTACACGTGGACCGTGGTGCCTAAGAGCAGGAGCGGAGCAGTGCGGGGAAGTGTGTGTCGCCTGTCAGACACAGATGAGCTTTCCCTTTTCACCGTTCACTTGGGGATCCTTTGCATTTTAGATTTTGGGAAGATTAGCATGTGATAACTACCATTGAGTGGAGTAGCGTAAATCCCTCTAGACAAGTAAAAAAAATTAAAATTTCAGAAAAGAAGCAATGTGTGCATGCCTATGGCGTGCGTGCGTGTGTGTGTGTGTGTGTGTGTGTGTGTATGGTGGAGCAGGGTGAGGAGAAACATGGTCATTTTTCCCAACCTTCTGTTCCCTGGTTCACACTCATTTTCATCCATAGAGGCCTCAGTAAAATCTTACCTGAATCAGCCTTAAAACCCTTTCTATTTTGACGGAGGCACTGCAGACTTAATTTGCTCTTATATTTGTTCTTTGTCTTTTTCACAGACAGTAGGAGTGAAAGAAGGCTTTTGTTTGCGATTAAGACTGAGTTTACAGACATTTGTTATATAATTGTTAGGTGTCTGGGTAAGGAGGGAGTTCCTGGGTAATAATTTGGTGTGTGAAATTGGTATAGCAGTCCTGAGCACAGAGGTGGTGGGTGACACCCTATTTTAATAACATGGTGATGGATTTTTTTAAAAAAACAGATGAATATAGTTATAACAGTTCAGCTTTCACAGATAGGTAGGAGTCCCAAGTCTTTGGAGGATTCCCCCTCCCTTTTTTCCCTTTTTTAAGGTTCCTATCTTAAAATCCAGGGTGGTTAATTTTCTCTTTTACAGAGAGAGTAACACCAAACAACCTGTTTCATTTCAAATTTGGGTGACAAGTAGGGTTTTTTAAGATTATTTTTAATATTCACCACCTTGCTTTTGATGCTAAACTATATACAATTATGGAGCCTCAAGTAACAATTAACTTTAAAGCCATGAGAAGTAATTAATTCATTCAGTTATAAGCCGTGAGTAACTCTCCAAATTGTATGATTTCATTCCTCATAAACCATGTTTACAGGGAACACAGTTCCTTTGGCAAAAACAAGTCACTGGAGATGACCTGTTTTATTCAGTTATGTTTAAAAAGCTAAACAACAAAGATCTTTATAACAACCTCCACCCAAACAGCAGTTTGTGCTTCAAATCAGAAATCTATAGCACAATATCGTAATCTACTCCCTTAGATTAATATCTCATAAGCCACAAACTTGACTCTTAGATAATGTATTCAACTGAGCAGTTACCATGTCATGAAGTACGTATGAAACCTGAGGATATTAACTACTTATCAGAAGCCGCATGCTCACCCATGATTCAAGACTAGGAGTTTGCCTTAATGTATATTACAAAGACCTTAGTAGAATTTGGCTCAAAAGTTGGGGTGGGGGGATTTATGAAATGAATGTAATATAGACAATATTATATAAAAATAAATTAATATTAAATTTATGAGTCATTTAGTATAGTGATAGTGGTCCTCCCGAAACACACTTCTATCATTTTAGGCCATTTTAAAGTTATTCGCATTTGTTTTCTTGATCTGATTTGCTCATTGTCACTTGCTTGTTCTAATGGACACTGTTTACTATGGGAGGGAAAATCAAGCTGCTTCCCTGTGTGAAGTGGGCAGGGTGGCAAAAAATTCATTCTGGCTTGTTGACTTGCCCTTTGGAACAAAAATTACGCACGTTTTTAGCGTTAACATTGGTGCCCTAAGATTGGGCAAGGGAGGGCAGTGATGTGATGTTAACAATGGTTTTATATGAATTTTCAAGATGTCCCTTTTCAAAATGACCATAAACTTTCAAACTGGAGTAAGGGGAAGTTGGAAGTTGCACTTTTTTTTTGCAACTGTACGCCAGAGAGCCACCTGCTGGCTTTCACAAAGAAATGCATCCCGGATACCTGTGATTGGAAAGGCAAGAAAATAGAGGAGGAAACCAATAAGGAAATCGGTTGGGAGTTGATTATTTGATGGAACAATGTGCGGTTCCATCTACTTAATTTATTGCTGGCATTTATATTCTACATGACTTTTCATTGCCCTCTTAAGTGAATTGCTTTTAAAAAGTGAGTTAGCTCTGTGCAGTGTGTCAGTAAGCGCGACCATGTGTTTCAGATGTGTTTTCACATCTGTAACCTTGTGAGAGTGAATACTGTTCACGTTTTATGGTCGAGGGAAAGCAGGAAACACTGATGCTGGCTGGTGCTCTGTGGAACAGGGGCCTAAGCTGTGCCTGTGGCCGAACTAGGACTTCTGACTCAAGAGCAGCAAGTTTTTCTCTAAGTTACTCAGTTATTTTACTCAGTTTTTTGCTCAGTTATTTTGATGGTCATTTTCCTTTGCACTGCATTTTTAAATTGCAGCTTACTATGTACTGGTAGAGCTTGGTTACTAACATTGTTATTGTGTCTAATTAAGATGGGCTTGCTGAATCCAGAAATAGAACTAAAATAGGGAGTTGTTTGGTGGCCTTTGAAGAGTACCTTCACAGTGTCATTGCATTCAACGTCAAAGGTGGTGTAGCATTAGATTTAATTTCTAGTTGAGTCCCCCAATTAATCTTAAAACATATTTAGCTCCTGTTTCTATGAAAATGCATGTGATTTGGTTTTCAGCTCCGTGGTAGTTGAGGTTTTATTAAATACTTCACTTTTGTGATCTTTGGATCTGCTGTCAACAATTGGTAACTTTACATTTAATTACCTGGTCTTTGTACTACTGAGACTGCGTTCTCCTTCAAAAGAGAAGTATAAGAGCTCTGCCGTGCAGGAAATTACAGTGATAAATACATGGAACACGCATGGGGCTTGCATTGGCTTCCCGGTGCCCTGGTCCCCAGCCCTGGGAAAAGTTCCTTAACGGTTCTGAGCCATACCTTCTTCCTCAGCAAACCTTAGGTTAAAAGTACCGACTTCCGGATCAGCATGGAGGGAATTTCTGTTCCTTAAAGAGTACAAGTTGTTTGTGCATGTAAACACTTTTTGTTCAAAACATATTTTATTTTATTCAATGTGTACTAAACACTTATTTTCTTATCCTATTTAGGCAAATTTGCCTTTTAACCTTTTTTTCCCCTACCCGTAGGAAATACTATTTTCAAGATTCAGGAATTTGGCTGTTATATAGATTTGGGCCCTTCAATTTATGCAACACTCAATAATTTGATGAGTTCTATAACTGTTACAGAACAGGGCCCGGGGGGGGGGTGGTTATAATATACTATTACCGAAAGGACCCCCCACTAGGCTCGCTATGCCCGCCTCCAGAGGAAAGACATCTCTCAATGCCAGAGCTGTGTGAAAAGGAAAGGAAATGTTTATTTAAAGCTATACAGACTTAAAGTAGTGACCCAATATCTTCCTTAAAATGTTAAAGTCCTTTAGGATACCCACAGATGCACACAGTCCTTCCTTCTCCCTCTGCCCCAGTCTGGGGCACCGTATCTCAGGAAAGGAAGTAGACGTCTGTGATCCAGGCTCCCTGCACCATCAGCTGTCTCGCCTCCACGATCTCCAGTTAATCCAAAACCAGGTGGCACCTTCTCTTGGCTCACCAGCAAGAGTCCTTTCAACCCTGTTCTTCCAGGCAAAGTCTCTCCTGCTCCCTAAGCCATGTAGCAAAAAGGAGCACCCCAAAGCCACATAGTTCTCTCCCGGCAAAGCTGCGGAGCTCCCCACTCTGGCCAAAGCTGTGTCTTTCTCTCTTCAATGGCTGCCACATCTGGGTTTAAATTCCCACACCAAGCTTCCTCCACAGCCCCATTGCCAACTCCTACAATCGGTTACACCTGCCAGCACTCCCATACCCTTCCAGCTGTACTGGGCTGCCATAGTGAGTCTGGGCAGGTGTGGCCCCATGTCATGGAGCCAATCTTCTCCAAGCTCTCACACAAGTGCTGTAACCAGGGGGAGGTGCCTCCCAGTTATGTCTTGGGTGGAAGTTACTTCCACCCCCACCCCCCCTCAAAGCATGGCCACAGCTATTTAACATATCTATGAAACCAGTTAAAGTGTGTAGATATGTTAAATGACTATGCCTGAGGTTAGCTACAGAGCTGTTGCTATGCAAAACAGCTCTCAATGGCCCTGCTTCATGTGTCACATCCCCCAACTCACACCTGTGGCTGGGGGGTGGGGTGAGGACACCCTATATATCTTTCTAATATTTTCTGGACTCCTTGAGTTCTGGACCCCATTCCAAATCCCATTTGGGGTCCCCCTCTTGGCTGCACCCTGTTAAATAACCAATAAAGTCTGTTATTCTGTCACATTCTGGGACCGAGAGCATAGTTATACTGTGACTCATGATTTCTAAAGAACTACTGCATTTATAGGATGTATGTTATCCACCAGAAACTGTCATCTCATGTATAATTCTCATAGTTGGAACATGCTTTTCTCCCTTAATAATTTTCCATTCTTTTTAGAATCAGATCCAAACTCTTGTCTCTGGCCACTTAGGCCATGCATGATTTGGCTCCTGCTGAACTCTCCACACTTTGCGCTTTCCCCCAAGGCCACTGGCCTCCTGGGGACGTTCTCCCTAACTCACCACCTTACCCTTGTTCTTCTCTATTTGACCTACTCCCTCCAGCTGTTCGCTTGCTTGAGTCCACTCCCCTGAGTTACCTCACCAGGGAGACCCTCCCATTCTACCTAGGTATCCCAGTCTTCCCCTTTAATCCATTCCTATCTGTCACCAAATACCTTTTGTTTGTTTCAGACAGTTAGTGCAATTTGTCCCTGGGTTTCCGGATGTTTATATCTACACCGCCTTCCTTCCCCCACCCTCATCCCCATCCCCCACAAGTTCCCAGAGGCAAACACCCTAAGTGTTTATTTATCAACCTATACCTGCCTCCTACCAGGGTGCTTAGCCCCAAATCGTTGCTCAGTATACCCCTGTAGATGGAATGAATTAACCCTGCCATGGTGGATTTATTGTCCCCATTGGAGGTATCAAGCAGCCAATGTAAGACACTTAGTAATAGGCCAGCCTCCGCTGGAACCCAGGTCCTGCTGACTCCAAGCCTTTCCGTCCCTCTTCCAAACCCCAGCGGCGCTCACAGATTCTCCGAACAGACATCCCTGCGCAGAAAGAGTGAGATACTGAGTCCTGGATTGCACACAGCAAACAGGTCAGGAGACAGTGACTTTCGGAAAAGTCAAATCTTTAGCATAGAGTTAGATCTCGAGGGCCTGACAGTTGCCAGAATGCTAGCCCCACACGGAGCCCGGTGCTCGAGCCCCTGACAGAGGAGCGGCCTCAACCCTCGGAATGGGGGAGCTGATGATCATTAACACTTGAAAGCTGAGGCTAGTCCTGCAGTTGATAGCTCCCCAGCAGGAGGCCTTTAATATAAAGCACTGCCTTCGTTAGCGATGCAGAGAATAAGCATTGTGGCTCTTTCTCAAGATTGAAAAGAGAAAGCGTTCTTTGGAAATCCAGGTTTTTTTTTTTTTTGGTGGCATGCTTCGAGTCTCCGGATGTCTGTTAGTCTAGTGACCCAGCACATACCCAGCAGGTATGAAGAAATGCTTCCCGAAACTGGGAATGCAGAGCCTTTGTGGAGGAATCTGGAAAATAATCATGAAATAAATGTGGCTGGTAACCTGAATTTCTGCATAGGACCCTTGAAGCGGACACTGGCCAGCAGTGTCCGCGTCATTAAGGATGAATGAAAACATACACACAGACTACCGAGTCCGGTGGAGAAATAAGAATGACAGCATGGCTTTTCTCTCATGAGGAGCAAAAGCCGCCACAACAGGTCTTTATTCTAAAAATATCTCCTCCCATTCCAAGATGGTTCTTTACCATCCCCAGGTTACAACAAAGGAGCCAATGCCCCTCATTACATCACAGAAGAAGGATATTAGCAAATGAATAGGCAGCAAGTTACACTGGGCCTCTGCAAAGTACTTGCTGGGTGAGGGGTTTCAGGTAAAGAGCAAACCTCAAAACAGCCTAGTATATTGCAAATCTGATTACCCACGAGGCAACCTATCTGTGGGCGTGGGTCCTGTGCATCTCTGAGTGGGAGCTGGGCCCACGCCACGTAGAAGGGTCTGCCACAGACCCTGATGGGGGCCTGGAAAGTTGGAAAAATATAGTTTCAGAAAAAGCTAATAAGCTTAGTAATCAATGCACATAAAAGCTATTGCTCCAGGAACTGAAGGTGTGACCCACCCTGACTCCAGGAGACCACAAGCAGTCCCACCTTTGTGCCTCGGGAGGACAGCAAGCAGCTGAAGCTGGTGTCTGAGCCACTGTGGCCCAGGGTGAGAGCCCACAGCCCAGGACACTGATAAAAACTACCACCCAGGGTTTGGATGCTGCAGGGGGTTTTTCTTTAATCCAATTAATCTTTTTTTGAGGGGGGATTCCAAATCTCTTCCCTACACTTTGTTCTCCTTATGAAAAGGGCCATTTTAAAAATGGAGTATAAGATGGTCTGTTAGTGTACAAACCTGCTGTCATCTCAGACCACTGACCATCTGAATAAAGAGCCCATTCAATCCCTGTCTTTGCTTTTTGGGTCTGGTGGGTGACAGGCAGCACCAACACCGGGTTTTCCGGTTTCAACCCTTCAGTGATTCTCGAGCTTTAAACAGATACCTCGGGGCTGCCCACTCCTTCAGGCACCTGTAGATGTGGTAGCTCATTCCAAAGCCAGTTTTACATCTGCACAGAGTAGCTCCACCCCATCCGTCTTGTAGTGTCTCAGAAAGTCGAAACGGCTCCCAATCCCTGCATAAGTTAAAGCGGTCAAGGCACTGAACTTTCTGCCCCATCTCCAACATGCCCATGATTCTGCTCCACCTTTTAAACAGACTTTCCATACTCCCCCAGCACCTGCGTTAAGCTTTAACTTTTGGATAAGTGCACATATAAATATTTAGAAGGCTTTTTTTCCCACTTTCATCACAGAATTGGAGCCATATACCACCACATCGCTGTCTGAACTTTTCGTTCCTTAATTTTTCTGAACAGCAAGTTGGCCATGCTAAATGTCTATTCATTCATTCATTCATTCATTCATACTGTTAACCTGCGTGGATCACCTGGGAGCCAAGCACGCTAACTGTCTGAAGGGCTGAGTTTCTGTCTTGCACATTGCTGAATCCTCAGGAATTAAGATGGCCTAAGGAAGAAGCTCTCATTAAAAACACGAAACAAAAACAAAACAACTGCCACAATCTGGGAAGTGCTACGACAGAACTATATAGAAGAAACGTTGGCAGCAAGCAAAAAAAAAAAAAAAAAAGCCCAAAGAAATGTATTTCCCCATGAAACTGTAGGCACTATGATCATAAAACTTTCATCTTGCCCATTTCTGAGTCACTAGCGTTTAGTGGCCCACTTAGCATACAGGAAGGAAGTTTTTTCTGTAGGCCATGGCTGAATGAATACATATTGGAAAATAGAAGGCAGGATAATTACTGGGCCAGTGGATGGAGTTAGGCTGAAACCAATCCAGACAGAGAGAACATAGGTACAAAAATCCAATAAGCATTTCAGACCATTCCTATTAGCGTTCCAAAATGACATCCGGGCACTTTGGGAAGCAGGGCACGTGCCTTGCACGCACATTCACCATCCCCTTGCCCATCATATCTGAATTTGTACTGCTGGGCTCCTTTTCTGTCGGGCTTAGGACTTGGAATATCAAACTTAGCTCTGCTGTGATTGGGGGCCTGTTTCCTGCTGGGTCATTGATACAACTACCTTCTCCAGACAGAAGTGGCCAGTTGTCTCCCTAACTGGCCCCCACTGAGAAATCAAGTGACTTAAGATTGGGCATGGACTTATTAGAGGCAACTCTTAATAGTGGAAATGATACCGCGCCTGTGGTTTGGATTCTGGCCGTGCCACTTACATGCTCCGTTTTCTTGAACAAGATGCTGAAACACTGCGAGCCTTAGCGCCTTCATTTGTAAAATGTGGGTAATAACGCCTCACAGGGCGGTTGGGAAAAAGTCAATGGCAAGCAAATAAAGTTTCTGAATCACTGGTTTCCCTCAACGAATGTATCTGCTCCCCCACTTCACGTAAAATCAGTAGCTCTGTTCCCAGAGGAACACTGGAAGTCTGGCCCAATAATAGCATTTTTTTTTTTTCATTTGCTTTACTGTCCCTTCTCAGCAGTGATTTTATTTAAGTTTGATTAACTGAGCAAATTACCTGAACTTAACAATAGAAGTGTCCCTTATTCTTGTGTTAAATAGTTCCCTTTGTGTTTATATTCCTTAGTTTCATTATTAGAAATGCTGTGTCCACAGCCTCTATTTCGAAAGGTGATATTTAGACTTTCACTATATGTTAGATTGACCTGAGATGAAATTGAGGCTATTTTGTGCCATAAATCAACAATGATCATATGGCTATATATGTATGTTATATTTTTGTATATCATATTATCCCCAAGTCTCACTGGGTCTCAACAAGATTTGTAGTGACACATAATGTAGAAAGAAAAGAAGCATGCACCAACACATGCCCATGGAGACATACACGCACGCACAGAGGATAAACTTGTAGTGAAGGTAAAGTAAATATAAATGCAAAGGTGTGAAACACAGGTAGGGTTAAGATCAAACTTCAAACCGTGTCCTTTCAGGACTGCAGCAGCTAGAGCTGGGCTGCCAATGTGAAGTTTGGTTCTGAAATGCCCAGGATCCAGCAGGAGCCCGCAAGGCCCATTATAAAATTCAAATTCTACAAGACACAGAAAAACCAGGTATGTAGGAAGTGTGCTGACGTGCTTGTTCCAAAGCTCTCGTAGCAATGTCCCCAACCTTCTCCATGTTGCTGGAGCCCAGGGAAAGTGTCGCCTTTTTGAGGTGCACGGTGGTAACACAGACGAGGTCTCTCTTAGCTGGAAGAGATGAGCCCGGAGGCCTTGCTGCCTGTCGTTGAAGACTGAGTGAACCCATCATTTGCACACCTCCCAGTTCACCGGCGTACCAACCATGGACACAAGCTGAACACTATGGCAGAAGACACGCCTCTGCCCTAACACCCACTCGTAACGTCCTTGAAGACAAATCCATGAATGGCAAAGCGCAATTTAGCAAAAGCCACTCCATCAGAAGCTAAAAGATTATGGCCCAGGGACCTGGCTTTGTGATTGTCTGGCTAGATCCAGAGAGAAAATTTACCATATCTAGAGAAATGGATGGACTGCTTATCTTTCAGGCAAGTTAAATCCCTTCTACTTGATAAAGCCCAGAGTAATCAGGAAATGAAGGAGACTAATGGATTCACCCTTGATGAAAATTGACACCCACATGCGCATTTCAGGGAAAGCGAATTTCCTAGAGAAAACCTGCGTGGACAATGCAAATCAGGCCTGCAAGGTGCCGTTTGTATGCAAAGAGACTTAAGTGAAGGACTTAGAGCAATTGCTTTCTGTCTTCTGGATCACAAACGAGATGAACAGATTCCAGCGAAAGGGCTTATCCATAAACTCGGTGGGAAAAAGAGCTAGATCATCACACAAAGAACTGAAGGAACTTAAAGAGAAAAGCAAACATTTAACTTATAGTTGGGAAAGAGGAAGATGGAGGAGACTAGCTTAGATACCTTCCCATCTAATATCAATATGATTTCTATAAATGACGATTTTTTTTTTCAAAATGTTCATAGCTGCTTGCTCATTTGTTCCCATACAAAACCCAGGGGAATAGAACAGAAAGAACTCTATGGCATATACTTCAATGTTGTGGGTTAGTAGTTTGTTAATGTAAGACCAAAAAAAAAAATGTTCATTGGACTGGTTATAATATAAATTTTATGGTCAAAACTTTTCTATCGCATGAGGCTTATATGGTATCTTAACTTTTATTATCCTATCTAGATTTAAAAGAATACAGATGTATTGCTTGGCTGGTGTGGCTCAGTGGATTGAGCACCAGTCTGTGATCCAAAAGGATTTACAGCTTAAAACAATTTATTTATAGCTTAAAATAATTCTTCCTGCCTAGTAGCCTTCCCCTCATTCTCCAAGCAGTGAATATCCTTGAGCTCATTATTCAGAATTTCCTTAATAGAAATATGAAATTAATCAACAGTTTTTTTTTTTACAATGGAAAAGGAGCTGAACTCTTTTGAGGGTATAAAATTCAGTTCAAAGCTCGCTTAAATTAAATGTTAAATAATATCAGTAAAGAGAAATCTGCCCACAAATCACTAACTCTTTATAATGAAAATGAAATTTTTCATAATTATTCATTTTTCTTCATTAAAGATGCATTCCCTACACACTTATTAAATTTGTATCTTAAAAACATTTTTTGCCTTTTAATCTCTTAAACAAAAATGCTTGCCATTTTCCCCGTAGCAATGTGTTCTTGAAGTTAGGAATTTATGTACATTTTTTCCATCCCTAAAAATATGCTTTGTGAAATAAAATCACAGAACTATCTTCATAGCTGGTTATATTGTGGGAGAGGAACTATATTAAACCATATTACTTACATTATTTAATGATTCATGGCCAAATTGATTTGATCACAAATCAGTAACTTCTTCTAAAATGTATATTTCCTGGGGTTTCAATATGCACCCCTCTACTTGACATCCATAATCTTTTTAAAAAAGATTTTATTTATTTATTAGAAAGAGGGGAAAGAGGAGAGGAAGAGAGGGAGAGAAACACTGATGTGCAAGTGAAACATCAGTCAGTTGCTTCCTGCACACACCTAGCTGGGGATCCAGGCCCACAACCCAGGCATGTGCCCTGACTGGGAACCGAACCAGCAACCCCTTCATCTGCAGGCCAGCCCTCAATCCACTGAGCCACACCAGCTAGGGCACTGGCTACAATATTGCCATCAACTCAGTCAGATTTTCTCTCCAGTTTTGGTATTACATGTTTGGAAGCCCAAAGTCCAGTTCAATTACTAAGCTTATTTTGCAAAGTCTCAGACGAAACGCCAGGGTACAATATACACATCTCCGAGGACCTGTTTCATCCAGCGCACATTAGCTGTCACTTTTTGGGGCCGTTCACTAGACAAGTCCAAAATAAAACTCAGAACAGAGGGGACATGCCGTGCCTTCTATAAATTGTGTGTTCTGAGAACCTATTAAAGCTGACAAGGGAGGGAGCCCGCGATCGGAGAGCACCTGATTACACCTTAACTTTATTCCCTGTTGGCTTTGGTTATGCCATACCTTTCCATTTCCTAGAGAAATAAATTAAAAGTCAGAAGTAATTTGCCTGACGGAGGTGCAGGTGGAATTTTGTTCAGAAGAGCCTCGGTACGCTGCGAAATCCAATTTAACCCCTTGATGGGGGGATAGCTTATTTTCTTTTGTTGACAGCTTTGTGGCAGCTAAAATAGGGGCCTGATTAAATCGAGGCAGTGAGAGATTGAGGTCTTGTTCTAACAGCAGGGGGATCAAGGCCTCTCATCTTATCTCCCAGAGCACTGAGATGAACTGAGGACACAGGCAAAGAGATAAGTCCATCTATTTTGTGCAATGAAAGGGGAAAATACTGAGAAAGACTATGAGGACCGATGCATGAACAACTGGCACCAAAAATGCATAGGAATTGGAAATAAGAAAGTCTAAACTGTACATTAAAAACCAAGGAAAAGAATCCCAGGCTAACAGTTTGAAAAGATTTGCTTTTAATAATTTCACCCTCTGATAAGAGTTTCTTAAAGTTGAATGCTTGTTACTGGTAAAATATAGTTGATTTTAAATGTATTTAAGATACTACAGCATCATTTGGTTCTATTTTTTTGTTGCATGTACCCATTAAACTGTTATTTACACATATATTTACACATATATGTAAAAACTATTATTTACACATGTATTCACCATAATTAAATTAAACCTCAATATACACATGATGTCTGCCACAAAAGTTCAAAAATATTGTCTTGTGTGTTCACCAAGTCCTATAGACAGTTTTCTTTTGGTATTTATATTAATTTTTCAACAATTTATCTTGCCAATCTTATTCAGATTGCAGGACATACATTTTATAATTTGTTGATTGTTACTAAGCATTTGGAAATTTCAGGCCTGAGTTTAAGTAAGTGCTTTCATTCAGGGTTTACATCCAGAGTAGGAAAATGCAACAATTGTGTCTGTCTCAAGGAATACAGAAGGCCCTCTTTTCCAACTGGGCTTATATGATCACTTTCTCTCTGGCTTCAGCTGGGCTGGAATGCTTGTCTCTAGGTGCTTTCTGCAATAGTTCCCCTACAAGGCCCTTCCACCTGCCATGTCTAACTTCATCTGTTCAGCGATGGTCTGAGAAGCTGGGTCAGTTTAAAACTGTTTTCTGTAGGTTCTTAATGATACTTGTAGATTGTGAACAAGTATTATGTAGATATAGGTGAGATTTATCTAAAAATTTTTATTATTGTTCAATTATAGTTGTCCGCATTTCCCCCTCATTATTTTCCCCTGCATTGCCCACTCCTACTTCCACATTCAATCCTCCCCACCCCCTTATCCTTCTCCACGGGTCCTTTACACATGTTCTTGACTTGGTCCCTCCTTTTTTTCCCTGTTATCCTCCTCTCTGTTCCTCTCTGGTCACTGTCAATTTGTTCTTTATTTTCATGTCTCTGGTTCTATTTTGCTCAGTTTTTTGTTTTGTTGATTATGTTCCACTTATAGGTGAGATCATATGGTATTTGTCTTTCCCTGCCTGACTTATTTCACTTAGCATAATGCTCTGTAGTTCCATCCATGCTGTTGTAAAGGGTAGTAGCTCTTTCTTTCTTTCTGCAGCATAGTATTACATTGTGTAAATGTACCACAATTTTTTGATTCACTTATTTACCGATGGGCACTTAGGCTGTTTCCAGCATTTGGCTATTGTAAAAAATGCTACTGTGAACATTGAGGTGCATAGATTCTTTTCAAATGGTGTTTCAGGATTCTTAGGGTATAATCCCAGCAGTGGAATTGCAGGGTTGAAAGGCAGTTCCATTTCCACTTTTTGAGGAAATTCCATACTATTTTCCACAGGGGCTACACCAGTCTGCATTCCCACCAACAGTGTACTAGGGTTCCCTTTTCTCTACAACCTCACTAGCACTTGTTCTTTGCTGATTTGTTTATGATGGCCTTTCTGAGCGGTGTGAAGTGGTATGTCATTGTGGTTTTAATTTGCATCTCTCTGATGGCTAGTGATATGGAGCATCTTTTCATGTGTTTCTGGATCTTCTGTATGTCCTCCTTGGAGAAGTGTCTGTTCATGTCCTTTGCCCATTTTTTAATTGGACTGTTTGTCTTCCTCGCGTGAGTGGTGTGAGTTCTTCATATATTTTGGAAATGAAACCCTTGCCTGAGGTATCATTGGCAAATATATTTTCCCATGTAGTTGGTTCCCTATTCATTTTGCTGATGTTTTCTTTAGCCATGCAGAAACTTTTTAACTTGTTGAAGTCCCATTTGTTTATTCTTTTCTTTATGTCCCTTGCTCTAGGGGACATATTGGTGAAAATATTGCTAATATAGGTGTAGATTTAGATGCACATACAAATACTTCTTTGGTCCACAGAATTTAGAAAAACTTTAAAAAATATATGTAAGCATTTCCATTTTAAAGGGTCTAGGAAGTCCCATGGTAATGTAAATGGCAACTCTTAAAAAATAAAACCAAGGTAGATGCAGCGGCATTTCCTTAACTATTTCTACCACGGGAGCATCTGTCAGCTCCCAGTTCAATATGCTGGAGACCATATTCTTTATACCCAAAGGTCCTTCCCCCTTCATGATGTTCAGGTCTTCAAGGGGTCTTCTCTGAGCAGGTCCTGTGTTTGTGTCCCCTGACCTACACTTACAAGTCCAAACACACACAGATATAGGCACGGAATTGTCACTCATGTGAAGGATACTTGGTACCACATTTGCAATCCTCTCCTCTGATATACTTTTTTCTTTCCAAGTCTTTTGGGCAAATTTCCTCCTCTCACGTGGACTTTCAAGTGTCTCCACTTAAGCGTCTTAAGCTTTTATTATTTTCAGCTTTTCTTTTCAACTATTAATATTTCCAGAATAAGTGAAATGATTTTGCGGGGAATGTATTCTTTCTAAAGATTCACTTGTGGGAATTGGGAGTATTCATACATTTCTATATTCATTGGTTTTAGTCAAGGACTTTACAAAAGGGTAGATTATGTACCATGTGCAACCTTAGCTCCATGCTGTTGAGCTATTGAGCCAGCAAAGAGTGGCGTAAATGTTGGGGTGTCACACACACACCCCCATGCCTTTCCGGACTTCATCAAACGAGGTGACCTAAGGTCCCAGAGTATCAAGAGGTCTGAGATATCCTAAAATGGAATCAGTTGGGACTTTGAAATTTAATGGTATTTTGAATGTTGAGAGGTTGTGACAGTTGCGCAAGCCTCCGTTTCTTCGTTCCTGCGATGGGAGTGTGGGGACAGTCATTGCCATCCCATGTGGGTGTTATAGAACTAAAGAAGGTGGCTTGAATAGTGCAGGGGCTCAACAGTCACTCATTCACATTCATTTTCTCTCGCCCGCCTCCTCCCTCCTCTCCCCCCGCCCCCCTCCTCCTGTTCTCTCTCTCCATTGTGTATGCCAGTCTGGTTAAAGTCCATTTTCTGTTTATACCAAAGGATTTCCATGGTGAGACTATAACCTCTGAATGCACTTAAGATTCCCATGTCTTCTTCCTACACTCAATTACAGCAAAGGCTATACGAGCATCCTTAATATCTTTTTCTTTAGAAAGGTAGAAACTGAAAACCAACCTGCTTAAATTCTATTCTAGCTCTCTTTAAGCATGCCAAGATGGAAAAGTTGAAAACCACATTTTCCAGTTTCCCTGGCAGTCAGAGGTGCCAGTGTGTTTAGGTTTTGCCAATCAAATCAGCCTGAATTAGTTTGGAGCAGATCAGGGCCTGGTGTATTTCACTCACTCCTCTGTTACAGATTAGGATCCAGAAGGTGGGTCTGGAGCCAGGAGCAATTTATTGGGTAATTTGTTGATTTTGAGACTTCCTAATTTTTGTCAGGGGCAGCAACTCCTTTTATAGCCTATTATATTCTGATTTTAAGTAAAATATATGTGTGGTAGTCAAGTGACCAAAATACATTTCTCAAATATATTTGGTCTTTCTGCCCTGGCCAGTGTGGTTTAGTTGGTTGGAGTGGCATCCAGTAACCCAAAGGCTGCAGGTTCTGTTCCTGGTCGGGGCCCATACCTAGGTTGCGGTTTGATCCCCAGCCTGGACGGTGGCCCCTGCAAACCCTAGTCTGGTCATGTACTGGTCTGGGTGCTGATCCTCAGTCTGGGTGTGAACAGGAGGCGACCAACCAGATGCTTCTCTCTCACATCGATGGTTCTCTCTCTCCCTTACTCTCTCTGTATAAGCAATAAAAAAATTCCTTGACTGAGTGTGTGAGTGTGTGTATACTATCTATATACAAAATATACAAATATACTTGGTCGTCCAAATGTATATTGTAATCCTAACCAATTACCACAAGCTTAGTGCTAAAAAAAACCCCAGGTTTCGTCTGTCACAGTTTTTGTGGGTGGCAGTCCCAAATCAGTATCAATTCACCAGAATCAAGGGATCTGCTGGGCTGCGCTTCCCTGGAATCCCGAAATTGGCTTACGGGCTCCTCGTCTGAATCTCTGCCTCCCAGTTCCAGTTGTGTTTCCTCTGCGTGTGTGTTCTCCCCTCTTCTGTCTGTGTGACTCCCTCTGCATCTGTCTTAGAAGAGTACTTTTGACAACATTTAGGACCTGCCTCATCATTTGGGTTTGTTTCCTCATCTGAAGATTCTTAGCTTAATCACATCTGCAAAGACCATTTAGTTACTTATTTTTTTACTTTTTATTTTATCTTATTTATTTTTTAATCCTCACCAGAGGACATATCCATTGATTTTAGAGGGAGAGAAAAGGGGACAGGGAAGAGAAACATAGATGTGAGAGAAAAACATTGATTGGTTGCCTCCCAGAAGCTCCCTGACTGGGGCTTGAACCCACAGACTAGGTATGTTTCCTGACCGGGAATCAAACCTGCAGACTTTTGGTGCATGGGACAATGCTCCCACCAACTGAGCCACCTGGCCAGGGCTGCAAAAACCTTTTTTTAAAAACAAAACAAAACAAAACAAAACAAAACAAAACAAAAAACAAATGGGGTAACATTCAAAGGTTGTAGGGATTAAGACATGGTTGTATGTGAGGAAGTATTTTTCAGAACATCACAAGAAGGGCTGAACCGAAGAGGATCAGAACTGTCTCGACTGTTTGCCTCTGAAATTACTTTGGAAGTTCCTAGAAACAAGTGGGGGTCAGCCTTCAATGGCACCTGCACCAATATCCGTGTGTGATGGTTAATTTTATACGTCAACCTGCCTGACCAGGGGACGCCCAGACTCAATGTTATTTCCAGGTGTGGGTGTGAGGGTGTTTCCCGAGGGCTTTAGATTTGAATCAGAGGACTCAGTAGTTTGCTCCCCCCAAAGTGTGGGGGCATCATCCAATTTGCTGAGGGCCTGAATATAACAAAAGGTAAAGGAAGGCAGAATTTGCCTCCTTTTTTTCTCTGCTTCCCTGGATAAGCCGGGACATCTTGTTGCATCTTCTCCTGCCTTAGATGGGGATCAGGGGCAGCTCTGGTTCTTGGAACTGTGACTTAGACTGAATGATACCACTGGTTTTGCCAGCTCTTTGGCTTGTAGACGGCAGCTTGTGGGAATTCTCAGCATGGATAATCATGTGAGCTAATTCCTCATAATGGATAACAGAAATACCTATAGATATAAATATATCAATGTATATATAATGTGTTCTCCTCCCCCTATTTAATTTACTAATTTGTTTACCTAGGTATACTGCTGTAATTCATGATCATCAGCGTTAAGATTCAAACACACAGTTTTCTGTCTCTTAAGCCTGCATGTACTTTCCACCAAAGTAAAGGTTGATAGGCAATACACACAAGGGTGTGTTAAATGGAGCAGGTTTAGAGATATTCCTTTAAACACTTTTAAAAATCCTCACTCAAGGGTATGTTTATTGATTTATTCGTGGCAGGGTAGGGGGGAGGAGAGAGACAGAGAGAGAAAGAGAGAGAGAGACCGGGAGCCTCTCACAGGTGCCCTGACTGGGAACTGAACCCAGAACCTTTCGGTGTTACAGGGTGACACTCCAACCAACTGAGCCACCCCGTCAGGGCCAGAGAGATTCTTTTACGGGAAACAAAGAGCCTCTCTGGGGAAGAAACATGCTGATTTTAAGTGGTGACCAAACCAAGGGCCACTGTTGGTTATCATGATATTTTTTTCGGACTCTAAGGTGCGTTTTTTTACCACATTTTTTGCTTCAAAAATTTCCCCCTATTTTCCTCCTCTAAAACCTAGGTGCGCCTTGGGTCCACACCATAGGACAGTAATTACAACAAGGTCAGAAGAAAAGAGTTCAAAGTCGAATCTAAATTCCATATTGCAAATGTGGTGGTGAGCAATAACCATCATCAGTAAATGCTATTTTTTATATGCGGCCTTTTTTTTTTTCCTACTTAAAGTACTGCTTTCTATATTTGTGCTCTGGGCCTTTTCAAAATTATTTGCTTCCAGGTCAAATTGTCCCCAAGGGGAGTAACGATAATAACTACTCTTGTGGTTACAATGTTTTAAAAACAGAGGAGCATTTGCTTTGTGGTTTCAATAACCACGTGCGCCATCTGCGCCTTGGGTTTTGCTGCCATGTGGTGGTTAAGCAGGGTGACTCAGGATGACACTGTTTCAGCACTCTTCCTCTGACCCGTCACAACGGAAGCAAGAGGAAAGGGGGAACAGCCGCAGAAAGGCAGACAACACTATTCTGGAGGAGCAAAGAGTACGTGTTACACAACGCTTCATGTTAACATCCACTCAGCAGACATGAGAGCTCTGCAGAGTTTCTGCCACGTGTTTCTGGAAGGCTTTGAAAGTATCCTGGGTCAAAGAAAAATTGCTTTTTTGCTGGAGCCCTTCTAAAAGGAGTTCTTCAAAATGAACCTGTTTGCTCTGGCTGAGTAACTCAGTTGGTTAGGGCATCATCCAATATGCCAAGGTGGCAGGTTCGATCCCCAGTCAGGGCATATACCGTATAAGAATCAACCAATGAATGCTATTTAAGTGGAACAACAAATTAATGTTTCCTTCTCTCTCTGTCTCTTTCTCTCCTCCTTTTCCCTTTTTTTCTCTCAAATCAATAAATAAAACATTTTTTAAGAAAGACTTTCAAAATCAACCTGTTTACTATTACTCCACTAACCAGTCACTGAGTGACAAAGAACCAACCCTAAATGCTGATGGGGCAGAATATTCTACCCTGAGGTACACACATCACTCAGACTCCATGGGGAAAATTGACAGAAGGCGTTCATTAGAATCTAATGAACAAAATAAACAACATAGAGGCAGACTCATAGATGCAGAGAACAGACTGACAACTGTAGGGGGGGATGGGGGGCTGGATAAACAAGGTGAAGAATTAAAAAAAAAAAACCCAAACACAGATAACAGTATGGAGATTAACAGAGGGAAAGGGGTGCGGGTGGTACGGTAAAGGGGGATAAATGGTGATGGAAGGAGACTTGACTTGGGGTGGTGAACACACAGTACCATGTACAGATGATGTGTTATAGAATTGTACATTTAAATCTGTATCATTTTATTAACCAATGTCACCCCAATCAATGAAAAAAACACAACGCTGCTCACACTTCATTGAGTAAACTTCAGGGAAGCTCAGTCTTCCCTCCTAGGGAAGGAAGGGAGAAGCTATGGATGGTCCTCCTAGATGTGTCATCGGTTTGTGATTTTGGCTTCCTGATGACAATGACAGACGTTAACGGTAAAGCACTATTGATGTTTATTAGTCCCTATGCTGAGATTTTTACAAGGGTTTTTCTTATTGACTCTTTATAATGATTTCAGGATCTAAGTATCATTATTCTCAGTTTTACAGAAATAAACAGAAGCCGTATGTAATTTATCCAAGATTTTAGAGAGTAATGATAAAGAAAGCAAAACCCAATTTTGTCTACTTCTCTTCTGTAAGCCAAAGAACATAAGGAAATAGCCCTGTAAGTCTCCTACAGAATTATTATCAATTTCCACTCTGTTGTCTCTTTATTGTTATTGTAATTTGATTTATAGTTTTAAAATTGATTAAAATTTTTCACATATTGTCTCTGCATTTTCATTTAGCCACTTATTGCAAGGCTGCTGTATAGGACAGGTTTTGATCCACCCTTTCAGCAATGTCCTAAGCAGGTACATACATACATGTACTTTTTTACACAAATGGAAATATGTTGTACACATTTCTTACATGATCTTCCAAAGATCACCCAGCTAATAGGAGTTGTAACTGAGACTTGTGACCAGGAAAACCTAACGCTTAAGCGTGTGTTTTTAACTACTCTGTTAACCTATTGCAAATAAAAAGAAAAGAAAGTAATATTGTGTGAGTGAGCCTTATGATACCTGTGTCAAAGTGGCTACGATTGCCTCCCTGCTTGTACAGGTGAGGGATTTGAGGGCCACCGTGGGGAAATAGGCTCCTGGGGACATCCTGCCGGCACAGAGTGGACCTGCGACGTGGGCTCACTTCTCTGCCTACTCAGATGCACCCGAGTGGGGAGCCACTGCACTCCCAATGGCCAAAAAAGAAACTGGGTTCTTTTATGTTTGCCTTACTCCATCAAACAGAAACAGAAGAATAAAAACACCCTCTCAATTTTATGAAGCCAACTTGCTTCAAGAGTGTTAAAAATGGAAAACGAATGGATACTCCTAGTTTTTCCAGTAAATCGTTGTGTTTGTTGTTGTAATATTTAGTGGCACATTCTGTTCTTTTCCCCCTCATGTCCCTTACTGATGCTAAAGAGACATGATAGGAATGACGAACCACCTCAAGTACCTCTCCAAGCGATATATATCTGGAAGATTATAGACTAAGCTATATACAAAATCCATCTATTCTTTTCAGCATTGCTCTGTGGATTTGTCTTTTCTTGTAAAGATATTAATTGGGCCAAAGGGGCTCCGAGGAAGTGCTTTAGTGGGACTTAAAACCTATCAACAGGTATTTATTGAGTGCCTACTTTCTAACATATTACCTTGTGAACATCTTGCAAAATTTTTCTGTTGCAACATTTGTATGTTAGAGAAAGAGGTGATGGGGAAGAATTAAACTGGGAAATTTACTTCTTTCTTCTATCCATAGTGTTCCCCACAGGACTCTGTATTAACGACTTCCAGAGTGTGGCCCTATAGCCTGGTGGGAAAAAAGAAAAGAAATAATAGGCAGGGAAGAGACATTAGCAGGGATGTAAAAAAAATGAGGAAGAATAAAGTAATCACAAAAAGAGGGTGTGGAAGACATTTGCTGTGTGCACCTCCTACCCTCTCTTTCCTTTGTACAAAGAACCACGCTCTTCTCGGACTCTTCTGTGCTGGCTGGGGGAAGCTCCAGGCCCAGAGTCCGAGAGTAGCCCAGGCACACCTGAGACCCAAATACTGCGGGGCACAGCAATGGGTTCAGTGACTGGTGTGCATGTAAGTCCAGGAAACAAAACCAGAGTGAAACTCACGGCTTTTGGAGGAACTAGTAAAAAGAGAACCTCCTTCAAGAGAGGAGATCTCCCTTCACACCGGGGAGGGTGTGAAGATGATGCTTCCATAGCCACGCGAACACCATTTGCAACCCGAGAACGAAGTCGGCATGAGGAGAGTCGTGTGAATCAAATATGGATCCAGAGCAGTTTCTGACGTCATCCAAGGTCCTGAGCCTACCCCAGACCCTGAACATTTCAAATCCGATGCATACTCTCCATTGACCAGCATAGATTGTGGTTGCTGTTGTTTAATCTAGTTCAGGTTGATTTCCTGTCACTTGTCATGCACAGATTAGTAATTTATCAAGGGGGAACAATGGTTAAGGTGCAAACCCAATGAGAAGAGAGCAAACCCAGACTGGGTCCTAGACAAGTTCAAGAGAGTATTTGTATCACAGTTTCAGAATTATAATGGAAAAGCACTGCCGTATTTTTGGAGGTTAGGAGGAGGAGGTCCCTCCAGGAATCATGTTGGGGATAAAAACCCCAGACACAAGACATACAACTGTAAGGAACAGTAAAGAAATGTGCCCTCAGGTAGTCTACTGGAAGCTTAGGCAAGGGCTTAGGTGCGGCATGTAGGTAGCCCAGTTTTCCTGTGCAGTGTATTAGAAGTGGCAGGTATTTACAAGTTATTGTCACAGATGTTTTCAATCATGCTGACACCTTGAAATGTAATGTAATATCGACTCCGCATTGCTTCCAGAAGACAGGGATTGTTGGGCTTTAGAGGTAAGAAATATGGCCTTTGCAATACAAGGTGAGGCGATGAGGGGTTTCACAAATACAGGTAAGTGAGGGATGGTACAACCACATGCATAAAAATAGACAGGAGGAGTGTTTTTACTCCTACAGAGATGAAAGGGGGAAAGGGAAGAGACAAGAATGGGTTAGAGAAGTTCCGAAGTTGGGGAAGAGGCAGGTAGACATTTGCTGAGTCCATGTAAATCCTCAATGCTTGATGTTCAACTCACGCTTCTTGGCTGTGCTTTGCTAAATAAAATTTCTTTTTCAACTCTACCCAAATTATTAATCTGCTCTGGTTTGTGGAGGTGCCATTCCTTTTTACATTTCCCCCAAATTCACACTTAGTTTCTCACTCACGTGGAAAAGGGTAGTCAAGAACACAGAGTCAGAATGAACTCGGAGACCTTAATGCGCCGTGTGAAGGTGTTTGGAAATTCCTAACCCATGAAATAGATATTTAAGCGAGGGCAGTATGATGTGCCAGTTTTCTTGGGAGAATCCTGGTTGAATTTTGTAGTCCTAGAACATTATTAACAATATCCGTTTTCACTTTACATTTGTCACAGTTTATAAAATAACCATATGGGCACCTTGATTTAAGCCCGTCTTATGTAGACTTCAAGCTGCTGAGAGGACCCCGCCCCCAACACCTTAAAAATCACTGAGAGTATTCAGCGGAATGACTGGTGCATCGTAATTTCTTGACAATAATAATAGTGTGTAATATTTTATCACTCAAATTCTCCAAGGTTCTATCTAACTCTTTGTCAGATGGAAATAAAAATGCTACTGACCTTTTAGAATTAGGCAAATTCTGCAAGGATAGTTGCCCACTCATTTATTTATTTACTGATGGACACGTTCACTTAGTCACTCATGGATACACCTGCTCTTTCCTTCTCTTTTCACCAATTCAAACAGTTATCAAGAGGCTCCTCCGTGCTCAGGGAATGGTAGGATCTGGGGATGAAAAGTTTAATCCAAAACGGTTTGTGCAAAATTTATGGTGTAAAGAAAACAGAGATGAGTGGAAAAGTGAATTGAGGTGTGCAGGGCACCAGATTTGCAGAGCTGATGATAAAATAACAGCATTGACTCCAAGTTAAATTAAACATGTTTATATGTTTGGATGAAAGTCAATATTAAGGACAAGAGCACGTATGTCACGGACACTTTTCCTTTTACAATTTAACCACAGTTCCCGGTGAGTCTCTGCTTTCCAGTAAAGGGACATACTCTCAGGTCTCAATAATAATATTGCCAAAGAGGTTATGGGGGGGGTAGTTGTTTATTGTTTTCTGAACTCTACAAACCGAATATCATAGGATCATGACAAAGATGGTGTTGTTTCCGATATAAGTCAAGACACATTCCCTGGAATATATTCTATGCTGTTGCTAAAGACAAACTGTAACAAAAATAATGGGTATTGTATCCCCCACTTTTCTAAATTAATCACTTATGCGCACACACACAATTAGCCAAGGTAATTCAGGGTCGCGTTCATGGGGTCATGATACATTTGGCTTTAATCAGTCGTTAGTTTATGGAAATTAGAAAAACACATCGTCCATAATGAGAGCTATTGCATCAGATTAGCATTTTGACTTTTTTTTTTTTTTTAAATTAGAGGAGTTAGAGATGGCAAAGATATGGTGCCCGGGTTAAAGGCCAAAGTTTAAACTTTTCTTAGGTCCTGATACTATATCAAATATGGTTTATCAAAGGGATCACTAAAGGTTAATGACGTGGCCTAATGCATTCAACTTTCTGTTCATAGGGCTGGGTAAGAAAATGATTATTAATATGATACCTGGAAATCATGTATTTTCAAAGATTCTTGTTTTGGCCTCAGGTCTTGGCTCCTGCTCCTCTGCCTTCTTTCTACCTGCCTCCTTTCCTCTTCACAAATTGCTTCGGACCTTTCCCCTCTGGTCCTTTTAAGGTCTTCCTGCCTCCGGCTGGAATGGGCTTCCTGTGTCATTCTGTTGTGATAAACTCAAAACTCCTACGTGTCCTGCAAGCTGCTTCTCAGATACTATTGCTTCTCCAAAGCCTCCTGTAAATTTCTGAGGAGGGACAATCGTTGTTTTGTTCCCAAATTGTACCTTCCAACGGCCTCTACAACAGTCCTCAGTTTACAGTATTGCTCCTAGGTTCCTGTGTCGCCTACTTTAGGGCGAACTTTTGAAAAGTAGTGTTTCTTGAAGCTGACTATAAATCCTTTTTGACCAAATATCCTTTAAATTTGTCACTGCAAGCCTTTTAACCATTTATGTTCTGAATGCAGCATTGCGTATTCAGAAGCTTGGTTAATGAAAGTGAGTGAATGAATTGATTACCATAAAAAGTATCTGTTGAAAGTAGAGTGATATTATCGTGTTATCTACTATTATTCACTAAACTCAAGGCGGCATTAATTGTAAGATGCTCCACAATTTTACAAGCCAGTATAAAGGTATACATTATCAATTATCCCATAGCACCATGCTTTCTAACAGTTAGGATAATTTTTAAAACTTATTGTAGAAGTCTACTTTAGACTTTTGTAATTAAAAAATATTTGTGTGTGTGTGTGGCGGAGGGGTGAGGGTAAGAAATATACCAGGATTAAGTTATTTAGTGAATATCTTCACACGCAGAGGCAGGCCCTCTGAAGCTGTTTGAAAATGTGTGGAGTTGTTGATGTTCATTCATTATCATCTGGTATCATCCTTTGTCCCATCCAAAGTGCTGATAATGTTGCATTTTCTAAAAGGGGGCTTCTCCAGTAATGCTGATATCTGCTTCCAAGCTGCTGACATTAATTTTGCTTTAAAAAAAGGACGTGAAATTCAGAAAACACAAAATTAACCATTTTAAAGTGTACAGTCAGTGGCATCTAGTCCATTCAGAATGCTGCAACTCTGCCTCCCTGTAGTTCTGACACTGTTTTATGACCCCAGAGAAAACTCACACCCAAATTTCCTGATCATATGAGGTTTTAAGGAACATAACTTCCAGAACAGGAAAGAGATACCTACTGTCTGTGACCAAGTCAGTGCAATCTGGATTTTAAGTTGATTAAATAATTTATAACAATCTTCAGTATGCACTAGAAGTACCTGGGCAGTGGGCGATTTTCTGCAGGTGGTCTGTGGACAGTTTGAGATGCATGGTGCAGGAGAATAATGAGGTATTCTCCCGATATAATGAGATACCTATAGCAAAACGAGATAGGTGAAGACAGGAAGATGAATTTTTACAGCAGCCTATGATGCCCATCTAACTTATTGCCATTTTATAAGCAAGGAAGCTGCTTCTGAGATATGAGATATTGAAGAATCTTATGTATCAGCGTCAATAAATGGAGAAACCTTGATTCAAAGCCGGGTCTTCCCAACACAAAGATTTTTGTGCTTCCTGCTAGGGGTCGATGATAGAGGCTTTAATTAAGACACTGAGACCAAGAGAATAGTCTAGTCTTGCTATTTTTAAAAACTTCGGATGTGGAAACAAAGGCACAGTGCTGGTCCAGCAACAGCAGAGACTGAGTACGCCACCAAGTTCTAACTTATCAGTTGCCTGCCTGCTTCCTGTGATAGAGTTTGAATTGGCAGAAAGTGCCTCCCTGCTCTGGTGGAGGACCGAGCCTTTGGTGCTTGTCTCCCAGCTGGAGACGAATTGCTAAGGCGAGGAGTGGAGAGGAACAGATGTTCTCGGTGCAGAACCGCAGAACCGAGACAGGAGCCTCCGAGTGCCGCTCAGCAAAGTCATCCGCCCTTCCCCAGCTCAGCGGCCCCTGAGGAGGGAGGAAACGCGATTGAGAACGTATGTGTGGCCTATGCTGCCTAGACGTGGCGTTTCTCATTAGCCTGAGACCCACCAGGCTCATTTCATTAGGTAGATTCTTAGCAACATAATTGTGGGAGGTGTGCAGAAGCCATTCAGGAATAACGCAAACTAGGACCTTGCTCTGTCATTGTTAGGGATTTCCCTAATTCCCTGAATTGGGGAAAAGCCACCACTTTTCAGTTATTTAACAAACATCACCTATCTTCTCTGTGTTAGGAAGTGCTGGTATAGGGAACACAAGAAAATAAGGGAGATGACAGCCACTGTCTTTTTGGGGGACAATCTACTGGGGGCAAAAGGACAATAAGCAAAATAAGGCCCAGATAAATAATTGCTATTAAGGGTTGTGCAATTATTTATCACAACCTGGCTCTATTGGAGGGCCTTTCATCCCCTCATGCTGTTTTTATTCGCACAGAAAAAGAGGAAGCTGTGGGTTCTTTTATTGTTTATTCATTTATTTTGTTTTGGTGGGAGGGGCTGGTCATTGGACAGAGCATGTGTTCAGTAAGGTGGGTGGGGCCTATGAAGGCAAAGAAGGAAAAGAACTCGGGATGGGAGAAGCTTCTCCCTGGAGGCCACCAGGTGCTAAGGAGAGCCAGGTGCTTCTTGGTATCTCGACAGTGCTCCTTATGGTCGGAGAGTGGGTCAACTTTGGGAACAAGCCCAGGAGGCTACTTTTTGTTAGCTTTACTAGTAGTTTTCTGTAAGATTCTTGGATGGAAAAAGAAATGTGACCTAAAGGCAATTGCTTATGTAATAATTTATGAAGGGAGTAGCTTTCTCAATCTTTCTGTCTCTCAATCTTCATCTTTCTATTAGCCTCTTTCACGCACACACACTTGGCTCGATTGCATGAATGATAGATATCGTGAATGGTAAAGGCCGGCATATTTTCCCAAATTTTATGTTTAAAAGAGTCGTTGGAAGTTAGTTGCGAGAAAATGAGCAATATTTCACTATACCACAGGGGCTGAGGGTGCCTAAGTAGTCAAAAGGGCACGAATGTGGAGTGAAATTGTCTTGAATTTAAATCCTAATTCTGCCATCTACCAAATGTCTGAGCTTTGGCAAATCACTAACTGCATGTACCTCGTGTTTTGTCATCTGTAAAATGAGGATAATAAAACTGCTGCTGGGCCACCCTTCTGAATTATATGATATTACATGTGTCAGGGCACTAAATCCATTTCTGTGGACCCTGGGATTTTATACGAAATATTATATTTACACGCACTTGGGGAGCATAAGTCTGCATAAACTTTATCAGATTTGTCAGATTGCTGGAGTCATTAATCTCCAAGTACCCAAAGCTCAAAACAAAGGTTCCAAAAAGATGACTACCCTATTCCCTTGCCTTCAAAATATTATATTTATGATTTTCCAAATAGTAAATATGTATCTATATTTTAGTGGAGATACAGTCAGGGTAAGTTACTAAATGATGTCCCCAATCAACACAATAACAAGACAGTGGGAGAACAGGGTGGGATGAAGCAAGGGGTCAGAACTCTACTGAGGGGGGTACATTTATTCACCAGGCTTAAGAATGGTGCAGCATGGTGGTTAACATCTCATGCTCCAGAACCACACAGTCAGAGTTCAGCACTTGGTTATGCCCCCGAAGACAGCTAGCATTTATATAAATATTATAGAGCTAGTGACCAACAAATATCAACGTATTAAGGCACATTTTATTTATTTTATTTTAGTTTTAAATTTATTTTTAAATTACAGTTGGCATTTAATGTTATTTTATATCAGTTTCAGGTGTACGGCATAGTGGCTGGATGATTATAGAATCCATGACGTGATCCCCGCAATTCTAGTACCCACCCGGCACCGTGCATAGTTATGACAATGTTAGTGACTGTGTTCCCTGTGTTGTCCTTTACATCTCTGTGACTATTTGGTAACTGCCAATTTACACTTCTTAATCTCTCCACCTTTGTCACCCAACCCCCCAATGTCCCTCTGATTTCTGCCTTGGCTGGTGTAGCTCAGTGGATTGAGCTCAGGGTACGATCCCCAGTTGGATTCCCTGTCAGGGCACATGCCTGGGTTGTGGGGCCAGGTCCCCAGTGTGGTCCAAGTGAGAGGCAACCACACGATGTTTCTCTCCTCTCTCCCTCCCTTCCCCTCTCCCTAAAAATAAGTGAATACAATCTTTTTGAAAAAAGTTGATTTCCTACTTAAAGTCTAACAGGCGGCGAACAGAGTTTGTACGATGTGCCTTCTTTCATCAGTCCTTGGCGAGGACACCTTTGCGGGTCCGTTTTTGAACGGACTTGGCACATTCTTCATTCAGACTTGGACTTGTGAAGGGCCTCCTTTTTGAACAGGTTCACCTGGATAGATTCACACTATTTCTGTCCCCATCTATTGGCCAGAGGTTACCTGCGCCGCCAGACCCAATGGCGGGGAAAGCTAGAACAGGTGGGCTGCAGCCCTGTAAACGGAGAAGGTGGGTGTGGATGACTCACAGGGCCCCCGGATCCACTGCCTTTACGGATGGATCTAATCGTTTCTTGTCTTCTCTTGCGGCCTCACGGTTCCTCTCCGTAGGATAAAGAGTTCACTTTTTTGTTTATGGGGTCGTGAGCATCAGATACACAAATCCGTGTGAAGCTCCCACACTGTTCTTCTCAATAAATGTTTGCTTATCACCGTTTATACCACCTTTCTGCAGGAGCCAGAGCACCTTTGCTGAGAGAAGCTAGTCCTGCCTGAACTAGTACAGACTTCTTATCACTAAAGATTTGAGGGAATTCAGTGCCTCAAAAGACTTTCCATTAAAAAACCCAATCAAAACATTTTGGCATTAATGCTAGAAGGGAGGCCTTGTCGATTTGTCGCTCCAGTTCAAAGATGGGTTTGTCTAGAGAAAGAATGGATTCCAACTTTATTGTTTGATCAAGTGGTTGTCAACAGGCCTAATTGCTCCAGGCATGATGAAATGTGAACTGAATTATAACCCAAATGCCTTTTCATTCAGCTTTGTGGTTTATGACTTTACCACCGGCTGCAGGTATCTGGCTGGTGAATGGAGAACAAAAGACACAACACCCACCAGGAACCGAATGACTGCAACCGCAGATCATTATGATTTTTTAAAATGTAATCCGGGTACACTTGAAGAATGTAAAGTGCAGGCACATTTTCCCTGGCAATTTCCAGTAGAAGTGAATGTTTGCAAGACACGTTTTGATCTGGCGCAGCAGAGCGATCTTTGCTGCTGGAACGTTTTTGAGTGTCTAATTCGGTTCCTGTCCCTCTTCTATTTTATATCCTTCCTTCCCACACAGTCAATTATTACCATAGGTCTTCGGATCACACAGCGAACATTTAAACATCCTAAAATAGAAGCACAGACTTGAGGGTCATCGAATCTTTAAATTGCAAGGTATTAATACTTAGAAGTAGAATCAAGAATTATAAAGCCAGAACTCTTTAAGGGGAGCTGTTTTCCTGTTTACTTTCATTCTGGGAAATAGAAATTGGGCTTCTACAGTAAGGTGGACTGCATGCAGACTTTACCTATTGCCCAATTAATTAATCAGCTGATATATGTATATGTAGTTACAGCTACATAGACATGCAGCTCTATCTATGTATGTGTAGCTCTATTTCTACTTAGATACATATGTGTGTGTGTAGATATGTCAATCAATGGATATAAATATGTAACTGGGAAGGTTTTTTTAAATAACAAATAAAAACAAAATATTTGAGGAGAAACTGATATTGATTTCATTTCTACTTTGGACCAAGCACTTTACCACAAACTTTGTGTTTTTGCATCATTTTGAATACTTACAGTAATTCTGTTGACTCTGTTTTACTGTTCCGTTTCCTGGATAAAGAACGTAAGGTTCAGTGAAGTTGGTTTGCTCAGCTGCACTGAGAGGTCAAGCGGCAGAGCTGGGATTCAACTCCACAGACTCAAAGTCTTTACTCCTCTTACCATCCAACACAAAGAAAAAACATGTGTATAGCAAACTAGTCACTGTCTTATGCTTTCATTTCGGTTTTTGTTTTCTCTGTGCTTATAAACTCTAGAGAATTATATACGTCTGTATGTTTGTATATGTGTTTCTTTCCAGCTATAACATAACTTAGAATTTACCTCTGTCTGTATCAGAATTGCCATTCTGTTGGCTAAGCGGAGGCATTGCAGGAAGAATTTTCTGCTCATTGTGACAGGAAGAGTTCCCTCTAGCTTCCGAAATGGACTGTGGTCAGTTCCTTCGATGGCCCTCTCTTTGCTACTCTCTGCTGCAGGGAGAACAAGGCTGTGAGTCTCCTCCTCTGTCTCCCTGGAGACATTAACAATAGTTGTTTTTAAGTTTTCTTCCCCATATATAGCTTCTTTTCTTCCAGTTGCCTTTGTCATGGTGACCTCTATCCTGTCTGTCTTTACATGTTTTGCATGTTTTGGCTTCTGTTACTCATGTTAGAAAAATTTTGCAAGTCTGGTCATGGTGGACTTTTTTCCCATAATAAGAGAAGGACAAGCTCTGGAAGAGACTTATTTAACGTAGGACACCCTCTAGGATGACCTGGCTTGGGAACTTTGAATCCTAGTAGTTTTAGCTTTTTCACTCGAGCTGGCTAGTTCCTCAGAAAAGACATTTCTGTTCTCCAGTTTGGCAGATAAAGCCTTTGGCTGGTACCCGGAGAGCTATTAGGGAAGCTTAGAATTCAACACGCAGTCTTACGGAGCCCTTCCCGCGTTAGCAGTAATCAGATGCTTTCTTTACCTGTTCTCTCTGCCCTATGAGTATGTACTTTGGTTGTTGTGCCTTTACTTTTACTACACAAGTTTTGGAGGAAGAAAAAATTCATGCATGTGTTGAATCCATAAGCTCTCTACAGAAGCAACCTCCTCATGAATTTAACTTGAATTTCCTTGATTCCCAATAAGAGAATACATGTACATGTATTTTTTTCTGTTAACTGCCCATTGTGTATTTTGCATATTTAAAAAAATCAGTTATTGTTTCATATATCTGTAGGATTTCTTCATACATTTTAGTATTCTTCCTCTGTTTAGTGTGTTGCAAAAGAGATAATTACTCTTTCATCATTACACACAATTCAAGAATGTACTAAAATAAATATGATCCAGTCAGTAACGGAATCTATCATTTCATACATTGAATCTTCGTAACAATAGTACAAGAGAAGGTGAGATTTTCTCTACTTGTGGATTGGCAGCTGAAGGTTTAGAACATTTATGATTTCATTCAAGTCCCCCAATTTATTAGATGGACCTGAATATAAAACCCAAATCTGAAGCATTCGATACCATCTATTCTTCTGACAGATACTACTCCCAAGAGAATAGAGTACCAGGGCATATCTTTTTGTGAATAGTCTTTAAGGTACAAAATGTAACAGAGCATTCTTAGTCTAAATAAAATTAAATTCTCCCTCTGTCCCTCCCTTCTTCCTTTCTTCCTTCTGTTCTTTCTTTGAAACAAGGCTTATTTTGCTCAATTGAGATTTACCTGTTTTTAAAATTCAAATCCACCAATTAGCAATTTTATTTTGCTGGGCAAAAACACAGAGAGGTAGATATCAAATTCCCTTTGTTATTTGATTTTTCTATTACAGTTCCTCCTAGCGTTTTCTGTTACTTTAATATTACGCCAATTCTTTGAAATAAGTCTTGGAAATCAAACTAGGAGATAAAATGCTTAGGTTTTCTTTTCTTTTCTTTTTCTTTTTGCCTGTTCCCTGTGTGTTGTGTTAACGAGCAGAAGAAATCTACTATAAAGTGTGTGAAATACATCGAGTAAAATTGCTCCATAAGCTAAAATGCACAGGCTTTTTAAGTGAAACACATCCGAAAAAGTTTCATGTGCAGCATGTTGTAAAAGCATGGATGGGAGTTGATAGTCAAAAATGCTTTCAGTGTTTTCTTTAAGGTCACAGAAGCGTTCCCAGGTTGTAAATGGCATGAACAATGTCAGATCCAAATCTGTATTCTCAGGGCAACGCAATGGCCTTTGAAACATATTTTCCGCGAAGAAGAGACCGGAATCGTAACTAGGATCTCAGCTTGCAGGCGAAGGGGTAATTATCCACTAAAGGAACGTCCGGCAGGTAATTTCTGAACAGGGGAAGGACTCCTGCAAACGCTGCTCTTGATCATCTCGCCCTGTTGGAAAGTGGCACAGATTGTGTTTAGGGAATATAAGGTATACTGCGCTAGAATTCATTCCTTTCCCAACTTGACTCCTTTTGAGGTGTAATGATCTGGGGGAAGGTCAATACATTTCTTTGAGACATGATTGCTTCACCTGTAAAGTTAGGAGAGACATCTCTGCCACAGGTCATTGTTTGAAGAATCAAATGATATAATTACCTGAAAGTGCTTTGTAAGCGGTAAAACACTGCAACAGTTAGGTTGTCATTAGTGCTTTGATTAGCTAATCTCTGTTAATTATGCATATGGTGAACTTTGCTATAAAGGTTCAAACACTTAACCGCCGACATGACTCAATAGTTTTGCCTTATGGCAAAGTCATGATGTCTCTCATGAGTTGGGGAGGAAATGCTGCCATAGTGGAAATCAGAGACGCCTTCCATAGACCGAGTTCCCCCTCATTCCTGTGCCTACTCGCTGTGTGGCCTCGGGCAAGATTCTGAACCTCTCTGATTTCTGATTTCCTAATCTGTAAAATAAGGATGCTCATTTCTACCTCTAAGTATTGTGATAATTAAATAAGGTGATAAATAGGTTCCTGGAACTTACTGGAATTTAAGTCATTATACTCTTATGCTTCCCCTCCAACCCATTTCATTTTAAACATGGCATCAATGTTCAAAAAGCATATTTGGGTAATTACTATGTTGGATGAAGAATCTCGTATTGGCAGGAACCACAGTTTGAAGAGAAGGGTGGTCTGCTGACGAGGTGAGAATGGCAAATTCTCCACCTGGGTCTGGCTGCATTATATGAAAACAAGTCCAAATGCTGTATGGTATGATAGTTATATTATTTCTTAAAGAGTTGGTGGGAACCTTCTCTATTTGGGTTCTTGTTGTCTTTCAGTAGTCAAGTGTGACTGTCTACCTTCTTACCCAGACGCACTTGCAGCCGTATTTTTCAGACAAGATAAAACTGGTTTGTAGTAGTTCCTTAATAACTATTGTCAGTGAATAAAGACATTCTCATTTCTACTTTTGGCTAATTGTGTATGTTCTCTCCTATACAGAGGCTGCTGCCACTGCTGTTACTGATAACAATGATGATGAAATAGCTAACGCTATAACAGCCCTTTGGTTAATTAATATAATGTTGCACGCACGGGGCTCAGTTGTTTAACATGATTTCTTTGTTGAATCTTCAAAAATCATTCTCTGCACAAATTAGTGAGTTAACTGTGGAACAAAGCATGTCACTTTTTGAAACGTACAACTAGTGTTTTATGGAGGGAAAGAGGAGAGTGAGACAGAGAGAGAGTTACCAACTTGTATTAAAATATCGGGTTGGCTTTTTTCAATAATCAGTATTGATATAGGGCTCGCTCAGGTTGTGAATTGTTTCTACTTGCTTTCCTAATTTTTTCCTCAGAGTTTTCTTTACATAAATAACCATCTGAATTCTGCACTGCATTCATATATATATGTCATTCTGTTTATTTCATGATACATTCACTTTATAAACCACATGTCACCTCCGTGAGTCTTGCTGAAGTACACTTTCATTCTGGAGTAATATTAACTACATCCTTTTACAAATTTTTTCCCCCCAAGATTCTGAGCCACATGCAGAACCTGAACTCTCCTTTGGCTTCCCCAGGATTAATTCTTTTCTTTGAAATTCCCAATTATGTGCAGAAAGAAATGTCAGCAATTTCCTTCCCATGGCATAATGACCTCATGGCCTCTTTTGTTGGTTTTATTAACCAGAGGAGTCTGTAGATTAAATAAATATTAGTGACTTTTCACTACATCCTGAGTAACTGTTTTAGGCAGAGAGGAGCTGCCTCTTCTCTGCCGTATTCTTCATTTTCTCACTATTTGGTTTTCTTCCTGTTCATTTTATGAAGGACATTATTCTGGTATGTAGTCATTGTTATATACCTGCGTTTTAAAAAATAGAGTAGTTTTGATTTTGTTTTTGTTATTCGAGCACTGTTGGATAGCTTCAAAGGTACGTAGCTTTGCATAATTATTTAAGTGGTTGCTTCAAATACTTACCCTGAACGCATCACAGCCCACTCAGAGTTAACATTGTGCTAGTACGGCACAGCGAATGCTAAACACTTTGTAACAGTATAGTTCTCTTCGTTCTCCATTCTTTGTGCTGTTTTTATCACATACGACATAGCAGATCTAACAGTTTATGAACTCCATGATATTAACTCCATGAGCTTGTGTTTCTTACAGTAATTTGTAAGCATATATCTTGTGTAGCAAGTAGAAGAGAAGATGTGTTATCTTGTACATTTATACATATTTGCCATTCCTAGTATTCTTCATATTTTTTTCCTTGTAGAGCCATGTTTCCATGTAGCATCGTTTCCTTTCATCCAGACGACTGTCCTTCAGTATTTCTTGTAGTAAGTCGGTTGGCAGTGAATGCTCTCTTTACTGTACAGTGGCTTTAATTTACCTTTATTTTTGAAAGGTAAATTAATTTTTTAGGATCTGGAATTTTGGCTTGCCAGGTATTTACACATTTATCACTGTGAAGGTGTCATTCCCTTGTCTTCCAGCCTCTATTTTATTCTGATGAGAAGTCACTACTGTTCCACATTGTTGCTTGTATGATGTACTTAATGGATATAACATAATTTTACTTTTCACACGGCTTTCAAGGTTTCCCCCTTATCTTTGGTTTTTCATCTTTGATTTTTGATATACCCAAGTATAACTGTCTTTCTGTGTCTCTTGCTTCGTGTTTGATAAGTTCTGTGTTTTCATAAGTTATTGTGTTTTACAAAATTTGGGGATTTTTTTAACCTGTAATTCATTAAGTTTTTTATTTTTTTCAATTCCATTTGTTCTGTCTCCTCTTTTGGGACTCAAATTACATATATTTTAGAGAGGTTAATGTGTTCTTATAATTAGTGAGGAGCTGTTCTTTTTCTGTAAATATTTATCT
This sequence comes from Anoura caudifer, assembly GCA_004027475.1. Lineage (NCBI taxonomy): Eukaryota > Metazoa > Chordata > Mammalia > Chiroptera > Phyllostomidae > Anoura > Anoura caudifer. The sequence goes on from PVKU01007197.1 coordinate 60,854, forward strand.
CTGTTTTTTTAGATTGGGTGGTTTATATTTGTATTGCTCTATTTTATAATTCACTGTCCCTTGTTTTCCCTACTATCCCAAATCTAGCATTAAGCTCAGGTAGAAATTTTTTGTAAATTCAGATATTGTATTATAAACATGTAAAATTTCCATAGTGCTTTTTTCATTTTTATTGTTTCTATTTTTCTCTTGTTGTTTCCCATCTGTTTATTTATTTCGGCCAGCTTCTCTTTGAAATATTACATGTATTTATGATAGTTACTTCAAAATTCTTATCTGCAAATACTAACATCTGGGTGTTTTAGTTGTCAGTTTTTATCCTTTTTTTCCCTCTTGACTATGGGTTACGTTCTTACGTTTCTGTGAAAGTTTATTATTTTCCAAAAATTGTTTACAAGAGAGGCTCTAGGGGTCGGTTCTCCTTTTTTGAACAGTGTCAGCTTTTGTCTAGCTGTCTAAAAAACTCCATGGAGGTACTCAAACCCCTAAGTATATCTTCTTTGAACTGGGCAGGCAGCAGATGAAACACTGAGGTGGTGTTTGTATTTGTAGTTTTGTTTGTTTTCCTCCCAGTCTCCCAGTAACCGCTTTTGCAGAAAACACGGTGGGTTCCAGGCTTAGTATGCCTAGTTTCAGGACTTGGCCATGGGTTTGAGTAGAGTTTTTAAGCAGATTTTGAAGATCCTCTTCTGGGGTTCCCCTCGTTCGGAGATTTCTCTGTCAAAGTCCACACATGCTGACAGGCTCAGACTCCATCCACTCACCTCTCAAGGCGCAAAGATGGTGGATTTGTGCTTGAACGTGAGCTAGCCACACAGTCCTGGGTGGACTGGGACGTGCACTCGGGCTACAAAAACATGAAACTAACTCAGCGTCATCGTCCCCTTCAGTTTCTGGCCACTTTTCTCTTTCTCCAGTGCGTTCATAGAGTTGTTTTTTCACGTCAAGGTTTATAACTTATCTATTAGGGGATTAGCCAAACCCCAGCTTCTCTGCCATTACTGAAAGAAAAACTCTTTACATACATTTTTTAATTTTAATTTTTCCTTCTAGCGAAGTATTTCTGGCACAGGCTTTGTCTTCTTTAACCCCCTGTTTTTCTGATGTAGCAGCATTATGGCTAAAGATTGGCAGAGCTGGAAGCTCCTGGTGAATTAGCCGGGGAGACAGAAACTTCGTGAACATCAGGTGGACACCTGCGGAAGCAGCAGTGTCGTGGATGACGTAATGGATTGTGCAGCTCACTGGTCTTTGACGGGACTCTCAGTGTCTGGTGACACCTTGCTGGCAGTGTAGGTTCCTCCCTACCAGGGCGGGGGTATGAGTTTACCAACAGCGGGAGAGAAGAAGGTAATGCTTCCCTGGACATTTGAAACTTGCTCCTTTAACACTGGTGTTTCGTACAACATTCTAAATGACTGTTTATAGCTATAAACACTCTTAACATGGGTTAATAGCATGGGATTCTCATGTCTCTAATACAGACTCTTATTTAGTCACGCTACACCTGCAGCTTTTACCGGGACGAGTGCCAACACACACTTCTCCTGCATCACTTCCTCTGCGTCCTGGGTTTTAGCGACCTGGAAAAGCATTTCTCCGTAGCTGAACATCAGCACTCAATAATTCTACACCTTTGACACTTTGAGGCAGAAACGTATTGACATATTTCAAAAATTAAGTTTAATATTTCACAGAAATATACTATCATGTTTGCAAATAACAAATAATTCTCCGTTCTATGAACATTAACTTTTATTTAACTAGGTATTTATTTAAATGGAATTGTTTTAGTGGAAATCATAAGCTGAGAATGCAAGAAAAGTATTTACTAAGACCTTGGGGCTCATATTAAAATTCTACTTTAAAAAAAATGATGGCTAGGCAATCAATCTTATTTCGATACTCTCTAAATGTGAATGTTACTTTGAATCTATGAAGATTTAAATTCTTCCTGAATCAGAGAGAATACAACGATGATAAAGCAATATATCTTACTAAATAATGTCCTTCAAACAAACAAAACCAAACCCTCCTGTTATTGCCCACAGCAATGATGATGTTTTGGCTCCCATCTACCGAAAGGTTAAACCCGTTCATCATTATCATAACAATCAGATGCTTAAATTAAGTGTATTATTTCCGAGAGCCATCTGGACGCTGCTGAGCTGCAGAATGTGGAGGCGCTATAACGCACGCACCGTGGGCCGCTTCATCTCTAGTTCATTGCCGGGGCATCGCAGGCCGTTTTCAAGCCTGCAGTAACCTACGCGACCAGACCTCTGATCAAAAAGATTCTGCCATACAGGTGACTGTTGTAGGTAGCGGGGAATAACTGAAATAAGCACAAATAGCCATTCTCCTTGGCTCCTGTAATCTTTCCTAAACTCAGATCGTCATTGTAATCTGCCGCTAAATCACGTCCACTCTCAGGATATTAGGTCCCGTGAGGCTGTGGAAGCTGAAACAGCGGAGGCGCGGGGGGAAATGCACACCGCTGGGGACGGCGAGGGAAGGAAGGGAAGGGCATCTGAAGTGATGGAGAGAGGGAGGAGTTGGAAAACGTTGTTAAAAACCATGGAATGGGGGTCTTAGGTGATGAATGTGTCCGGGGGAGGGGCGGGGGGAGTGATCATTTAAGAATTTTGGCAGGGAAGTGATGCGATTGGATATACGCATTTTTAGAAGATTAGTCTAACAGTCTTCTCAGCTCAGGGCACTACTGCTCAGAGGGAGTATGTGGAATTGTGTGTGTGTGTGTGTGTGTGTGTGTGCATTTTATTTATTTATTTATCTCTCTATTCATTTATTTATATTGAATTTAGTGGGGTGATGTTGCTTAATAAAGTTATATAAGTTTCAGGGGTACAATTCTACAACACATCATCTGTATATTATATTGTGTGTTCACTGCCCCAAGTCAAGTTGCCATCTTAAAAGAGAAATCTTGCTATTTTAGAATAATTTTAGATTTACAAAATACTTATAAGGGTACTAAAGACAGTTGCATATACCTCTCACTTAATGCCCCCTCTTGTTAATATTTTAAAATACTGAGGTACATTTGTCAAATCAACAGTGCATTAATATTAAGTAAATTCCAGACTTCCTTTAGATGTCACCAGTTTTCCCATTTAAGTCCTCTTTTGGTCCAGGATCTCAGGGAGCATATTTCTTGCCTTAAATAGTTAGGTCTCTTTAGTGTCCTCTGGTCTGTGAAGTCACTCAGTTTTTCTGGAATTTTAACCCAACAATTTTAGGAATTACTGACTGGTCAGATAGTTTCTAGAATGATGCCTCCCCCATCCCCAGTTTGGGCTTTTCTAATTTTTATGATTAAATCAGAGTTATGCCTTTTTTGACAGAATATCACAGAGGCAGAGTGAGCTTCTCATGATATCAGATCAGGGATATATGATATCCACAGGACCTCACATGGTCAAGATGGTGTGTGCCAGGTTCTTCCACCATGAAATTACTGTTTTTTCTTTCCTTATTCAATCCACTGGAAGGCGCTCATAAATCTAGTTGAATGTCAGTGGAGGAGGGGTGAAGCTCCATGTTGTAGATGAGAGTACATACCTACATGTATTATTTGGAATTGTTACCAGTAACTTTATTAATTTGAATATTTTGAGTATGTCGGCTATCTCCTGCTATTGGCTACCAGTGGGTAGAGGCCAGGGTGTTGCTAAATATCTTCCAATGCATAAGACAGCCCCACAGCAAAGAGTTATTTGGCCTAAAGTCAATAGCACCAAGAAACTTTGCAAAACACCTTTGACATCTTTGATCAGTCACAGCACCTTTACCATACACTGCACATTTTTCCCCCATTTCAGTTGTGTTTTTCCCTTTGTTGAAATAATAAAGTATAATAGGCCAAAAATGTTGTGTGTCTTCTTCCATCTTCAGTGTTAAAATGACTGCACAAACATTCACCAATTTTGACAGTTTTTTTAATGCAGACTGACACGATAGCTGTCACAAAACTATCTCAAAAAACTGTTTCACATGAAGTTAAAGATGACTAAGCACTCCTAGAGCCATGGTAAAGGGAAAAAAACAACAACAGACTTTTTGGCCAACCCAATATCAAGTATAAAATGCACACGCCCTATAATTTTATGACAGATAAAATGCTACACAGTATTTTTCCATGACTAAAATTATTTTTCTTTTATAATGTTTACTTTTTAATAACTGTAATATTCCAGCATTTAAGGTATAGATAAAATATATATTTATATTTCTTATCTATATTTACATATTTTTTCAATCAAGTGTTCTCTCTCTCCCTACTCATTATTCAATTTCTTTACATTCAAATAGCCTTGACTCAACATCACTTGCCTTCTTTTATGAGCAACACGATCCTGCTTCCTTTTCCAACCTCATGACCTTTACTGTGTGAATTATCTACGACTGCCCTTTAAACACTATTCTTCCATGGACAAAGCACAGAGAAGTTAAAAAAAAAAATCAGTGAGTCTTATTTAGTACAATGCAAACTTTGAATGATTATGGAAATGAGAAGTTACATTTAATGCTCCTCACAGTCAGATGTGTGTATACATTATAACGATGCCAAAATAGAGGTCTTAACTGAGTTCAAGGACCCCGGTCAGGATTTGTGACTTCCCAGGGTATTGAAATAAGTAGGAATTAAATTGCCAAACCACTGATCTTTGAAGAATAATAGCGAGTAAAGAAGGAGCAGGAAGACTGAAGGCAGAAAAGTGATATCCTGATTTTCACAAAGACAAGGAAGTTATATTTCTTCAACAGTGAGCTGTGTGCATGGCATTAAAACCCAGTAAAGCTGATATTTTTTCTCTCTTTGACCATTTAATCTCCATTTCTACTTCCTAAGGTTATTACAGATTTCTTTGAGGTCTATCCTCCCTTTGAATCTCGGGTCATATGATTTGGTGGTTGTTGGTGGGAGTCCACCTTACCTCTGATTCTGTGGATGAGTTCTGAGTGACCTAAGATAGTCACTGTATTTTACTTTCCCGGTTCTAGTGATTTGTTGGTGTGTGGGCAGGAGGCACACTTGGATCAATGAGAGTGGGGGCCCAAACTTGATTTATTCACTGAGAGAGAGTAGCTCCTCTATGCACTAGAGCTAATGGGCCTGAGAGAATGTCAGGTCGGCAGGGGCTGGATGTATAATGGGACCCCCAGGAGGGAACTTGGTAGAGAAAGAAGCCATGCAGATGGTAATATAGGCGATGGGAATCCCGCCTTGGGGCCATGCTGGGAGCTTCTTAATCTGACCTGGGCTGAGGACAGATCGACTCTTCAAATGTTAATGTAAGTTTGAAATGCCTCATTTGCTCCTTGCTTCTAATTGTGTTCTCTGTTTGCTTTGGAGCATGAGTTTTTCTTAGTATTTAAAAAATTAAATCTTACTTTCCTCAAGAAAATGCTTCTTGAGTAACATTACCAGCCTCTATTGTTTCAGTGATCATCTTTGTGCTGATGACTCCCAAATATTTATTTCCAGTTTCCTAAATGACCGTATATCTATTTCCAAGAGCCTCCTGGATTCATCTGATTGTGACTACTTCGCAATATTTTATCTTCTCACTAATCTCAATTTCAGTTATTAGAATTCCTATTTCCCTATTTTCTCTAAGTATCAGGTGTGGAAACTTTGATACATCTACATTTTTTACCCCCAGATCCTATCTGTCATCACGCTAGGTCAATTTTTCTCCAAGTTAGCATATATTAGGCATACCTGAGGCACCTGTAGATTCCAGTTTTTCCTCACTCTGCCGAGGTTTTGATTCTTTAGGTCTGGGTTGGGAATGTAGGAATGTGTATTTTATCAAGTTCATGTTTCTGATGAAGGTTGTCTGTGGACCATATTGTGAGAAAAACTACATTTAGATTATAAAATTATTTGGGACAAAGATCATAAGTTATTATCTTTGTATTTAATACTTAGGAAAATGTTTGATATATATTAAGGGATTAAAGCATTGGAAATATAAATGGATCTTCGATACAACAAACTTAGAAATGTCACTAATTTCGTCATTTGTATCATTAAATCTGCCATTGCTTTAGCATCCTAAGAATTAATCTATGAGATTAAATTTAACAGTGTTTGGGTGAGGTCTAAATATCTGTGCCGTTAAGTATAAGGCCAAATTATTTTAGGGACAACCCTCCCAATTTAAAGGAGCAGTAGACCATTCTTCATTATATTTCACCTTTACTTTAAAAAATCTATCCTTTATCAATAGTTTCTCTTTACTATGTCAATTTCCCTACTTCCACAGGAGCTACGTTTACAAAACACGATGCATGTCACTACTTTTTACAAACATTTATCTTGGCTCTTCTTTTCCTCGAGGACAACATCCCTAGATGCCCGTCTCTTTTGTGACTAAATAGATGCCTTTGCTACTTTAGAATGGCTTACTCTTTCTGCTTTGAAATGGATGGATGGATGGATGGATGGATGGATGGATGGATGGATGGACAGATTGTATCCCTTTGCCAAGATCCAGCTAAATGGCTCCTGGTTGGTAAGGCTGAGAACCCCCTCTCGGGGAAAGCTATTTGTTTCATTCTGTGCAGCTCTGAGAAGAGCTTTCTTTATACTTCATGACATTGTAAAGTTGTATCCTAATGTTCCCATCTGTGTGCCCTTTGTTTGCAAATATGAGCGTTCTGCTTCCCAGAGTTACTAAACATTCTGGTAGCAGTCAAATATTTCAGTCAAGCTCAGGTATCAAAATAATTATCGGAGGCTTCCACTGGCAGGTTCCCCAAGGATCTCAACGTGTGAATGTCTGAAACTCTCAGGGCTCATGTCTGATCGTGTTGCCAGCACGCCATGGTTTGGATGATGAAAGGAATGCTGCTAGACAGGCAGAAATGAATATGCCTTCTACACAGTACATTTCAGGATAAATACCGAGTCCTCGAATGCTACTGACAAGGGTTTTCATTAGCTCTCCAAGGGTCTATGTTAGCGTGCAGTCTCCTGCATCTCCAAATTCATCTCCTTCTCCTTTTGCCCTCATGCTCTATACTCCAGCCGTGATGGCCTACTCACTAGGATCCGAAGAAAATGTGGTCCCTCCCTCCCCTCTGTTTTTGCGTGACTTGTTTATTTTGCATAAAAACCTGCACTCTCTCTGTCCCTCACCCTCCCAGAGTTCAATTCAGGTTTTACTTCCCCAGGTGTGGACACAGTGAGTGGCCCCACCCCGTTTCTGGTCTGTGGCAGGAGACCATCCTCTGTGCTGCAAAGCGATTCCACACCATCTCCCTGTTCGCGTGGCTGCTTGTTTTTCTGCTGTGAACCCTGAACCTCATCACCCCTGCACACTCTGTGTCCACCACAAACCTTAACAGATTAATTAACGATGAGTTAACTCAATAAGTCATTGATGAATAGTAATAATATGATGATTAATACATTAATAAATAAAACTACTTAATATTATAGGTTCTTCCTGGTAAGGATAGAATGAGGCTTTATTAACCCCACCTTCTGCCAGTGGCCCCCGAAACCCAGCACTTCTGATTACACAACAACCTAATGCCACTAATTTATGTATATATATTTATTTATTTTATTATTTTATTTATTTATCTTTGGAAGGCAAGGGAAGGAGAGCGGGAGAGAAATATCAATGTGTGGTTGCCTCTCGTGTGTCCCCTGCCGGGAACTGGCCTGCAACCCAGGCAAGTGCCCTGATTGGGAATTGAACCTCGATCCTTTAGTTCACAGGCCCGCGCTCAATCCACTGAGCTACACGAGCCAGGGCCCTAATGCCACTAATTTAAATGAATTTATTTAATGATCACTTCTGGACCTATGAAATTTGCTGATTTATGAAACTAAAAGAGAAGATCAGAGTGTTATACATAAGGTGATGTACATTAGTGTATCCCTGAGCTAATTTTTATGTATAGCTTTTTTATTCTAATTATTTTAATAATTTATTAAAAAGAAGACTTTTATGTTTTGCAAAGACATTATTCAAGTTTTAATTCGGACAATAAAGCAAAGAAGAAAGAGGTAGGACCCTCAAAAATCACTATGCATCTAGACAAGAGTGTTTATTATCCAAAAATTCGCAGGGAGACCTTTGTTCAAGATGGCCTTAGAAGTGTGTTCCAGCAAAGTCTACCTTCACAGCTTTTACTGGAGCGATGCTTGAAATTCAACATTTTCAGAGTCTGGTAGTAACTTTTTGTATCCTCTGACTTCATTTCTAAGTTAAATTTGCACATGGGGACAAGAGAAAAATGAGCTCACTAGCCTACATCACTAGGTCTCTTACTCAGAGTTAGAGAGAAGGCTCTGTAACCCTACCAGGAGATAACTTATTCTTTCTTTCTCTCCCCCGCTTCTCCCTACCTCCTTGTCCTGCTGACGGTCTCTCTGAGAAGGCAGTCAAGATGCCTCTATTTAAATGCTAAGGTGGGAAGGCTCAGCTGCTCCTCAATCATAATTTTTGTCTTCCTTTTTTCATCAGTAGTTTCCTGGACTATAGTTTTAGTCAGACTAGTTTGTATTTGGGGAAGAGACAAGTACGCACAATACCAAGGAATAGGGGGACACCATGTGCGTATGGGACCAGGTGACTGTACTGGCTACATGTGGCTGTTTAATTAGATTGCATTTGAATAAAATTAAAAATCAGTTTCTTCACTTACACAGGCTCCATTTGCAGTGCTCAACAGCCACATGTAGTGAGCAGCTGCCATGTTGTACAGAACACAGAACACGGAACTCAGTTTTTATTTCATCTCCTGAGGTTAACTATATCTAACGATTCCTCCTTCTCTCCATCCACACTGGTCACAGCTCCTTGCTCTCTGCTTTCGGGAGACCCCTCTTCCTTTCTTCCAAATCATTACCATAGTTTGCAAGTATATCTTGATTTGTATTAGCAACCAAATCTTCCCTTCTCTAAGCTCCTGTAGGAAAAGTACTACCCCAGCAAATAGATTCAAGAAATAGTTTTCGAGTAAATGCGTAGATGGGATGGCAGATAATATGACTCAGGAAAAAGCAGAACATCAGACGGGATATGGAGGTTATAGAGGAAGTTTAACAAAGATAAGGCATTGCAAGTTTATTTTTAAGTGAAACTGTATATACCCCTAATCAAGTGATGCTGTAAAGGAGGACAATTTCTTTTTTCTACTACCCTTCTAGGTTCTGTGGCTGAAGGCTTGTAAATTGGACTGGCAAAAGGCAGATTAAAAAGAGAAGAAGTAGAAGGGTATTAGCACGTATCACGTTTACTTACAGGAGGGAACGCTCAGAGATGGATAACGCAAAGGGCCTGTTAGAACCTGGGATGCGGTAGCATCTCAGCAAAGAAACAACGTTTTGAGATGTGGCAAGACAAAGCAGAAGGATTTTGAGGTTTCAGGGCTCCAAATTGTGACAAAGCACATCTATAGGAAATAATGGTAGATAAAGGCTGGTTAGTAGTGTTTATTTTGCATATTTTTTGGGTGCTGATAAATGGCTAAAATGGTCTTGAATGATTACGTTCGCTCCTTCCTGGTAGGGAGGAGAGGGGCACACCTTTTAAAACTTATTTTCTGCTTTTAGCCCAATAGAGGGAGGTCAGAGAGCTTTCAGATATCCACATGTTTTTCAATATGCCAGAGTGGCGTATTTTGGGGTGGCATGTTCTGCCCCCATACAAAGCTCGGTGTCCTTGACCCCACTCAGCATGTCTGTTCTAGCATCCTGCCACCATGGCCTTATATTTGACAATTTTTATAAGAAAGATTTGAGTGTTATGTATGCGTCACTACCTCCTCTATGTAGGCACAGTTTCAATAGCATTAAAAACAATGATGTGAAAATCTTGTTAAGAATTCATGCTGAGATTAGAGATGGTACTTCAAAGCACAGACTTGAAGATGCTTATCTAATATACCCTAAAGATAATCGGATGAAATCCCCACCTAGGATTCAAACTACACTTATTATAGTCCTTAATAAAGCAATAATTTTGCTTTTGTGCCAACTACAGAATGTTCTTTATTTTTACCTTTCAGATGTGACATGATTATCTGACTTTACGAAGTTATGAAGTTGCAACTAACTCCTCAGAATGCTTTATTTCAGTCTTAGAAAAAGAGGGAAAAGAAAAAAGAACCCTCCACATTGGGTCCACTATTTCCCAGTTGGCCAGCAGTAAAAGTGCTACTTTTTTTTTTAAAATTCAATGAAATATGATGGATGGGGAAGTATTTACCCAGTAGTAGAAAAATATTAATGCTGAAAAATTCATTTGCTCCAAGCTTAAGAAATATATGTTACTCTTTAAAAAATGAAATATGGTGGAAAGAAGGGGAAGGGACTAGTCAAAGAACGTGTGTGACTAACTCATGGGCATGGACAACGGTGTGGGGACTGACTGTGGGAGCGGGGGTTGGGGCTGGGTAGAGAAGGGCAAAGGGGGAAAAAGTGGGACACCTGTAACACAACAATAAAATATTTAAACTTCTGTAAAATAAATAAATAAATGACCCCCCCCCAGCAAAGAGATACTGTTAGTGGTAACCATTCTCTTCTTACTTAATGGAATATAAACATCCTTTATAAATAATGTCTAAAGAATATGTAAAGAATATAAGCATTCTTCAGCAAATTAACTTAAAGCTCACTTCTTGGCTCTACCAAATATCATGGTTCCAGAGTCATCAAAATGTGTTATTGCAGCGAATTTTTTGTAAGCTTCTGTTGGTCATATGACTGCGGTGTTCCTCAGTTTCCCTAACACGAAGCAATGTGACAAATAGATTACATCCAATGATCCAGGGTCTGAGTAGCAAGCAGCCAGCTAGCTGTCAGACAGGTGGCATGTTCCAAAGGATGCCCATTGTACATTTTTTCTTGGAATTCACAATGGACAATATGATTAAGACTGCTAAGAGGATAATGCTGGGTGAAGATGTTGTTCTAGCACGATATTTAAAAAAGGAAAGGTGACTGTTTTTCTTACTGGTGGCTATATAACTATCGCAAGATTTCTCCTCCTTTTTCATCTTTTTTTCTTTTTTTTTGGTCATGTCTTAGGATAAAATACTTAAATATGAATGGGTTATAAATTAGACATGTATTGTATCCTTCTCAATGTTAAATGCTTAGGAAGTATCTGGTTTTTAAAGAAACAATGTACATAATGAGGCAGAATGTCTTTGTTCTGTAAAATAGTAGATGGATTGTAATTTTGATGATCCTGCAAAAATACTGGTTAATTGTAACCACTTTTTTATTTTCCGAAGCAAAACTATGACCCTGTGTCTTTGAACCTAAGTACTTTTTCTCAGTTGAAGGTTTATAAATTATTATTGTCTCCTCTTTTGAAGTTAATGTATGAAAATCATAAGAAAAAAAGGAACATGAGATTACCTTTCATTTTAAATGACATCATCTACTGAGTTCTATTTTCTTAAGAAAAGAGAGGTTATTTAATTGGGGAAAATAAAATAAACTTAAATCATGACTTCAAGTTTGAGTAAGAACAAGAGTTTTAGCTAGAATAAATCAGCTGCATTTTTACTATTCTTCCTTATGGTTCACACAAGTATAAAAATCTTACTTCAATATTTCAGTAGAGATGGGGGCCTATTGAATCAGGGAAACTATGCTGAGGATTCTGGGTATAATGGAGTGTAGGACACATTCCATGATTTTAGCTCTTTGATAGACATATAAACCAGAAGTTTAATAACCGCTATAGTAAGAATAACAACAGAATTATTCAGGCAATACAGAGTAACTCAGGTTAGAGTATGATTTACTCTGTATGGGGTATCAGTAAAGATTTCCTAAAGAAAGTAATTAGGATTATCAGTCTTAAGGGAAGGGCTAATAGTCTGATTTTTCCATGCAGATCTATTATGACACTGATTACTTTTCTTTGTTTTATTCCTTTAATACACAAAATAAAAATGGTCATAAGCACATATAACCTTAGCATGGTTAATATTCAAATGCAAGATATGTAATTCATTCACAATAGCCTGCAGGCTTTCGTGCTCAAGGAAAAAATAAACGAAACATGCGCAAAGAAAAAGGAAAGGGTTTTTTTGTTGACGTCATTGTGTGGGGAAGGTTGGTCTCTCTATGGCAAGTCTGCAGGGTAATGTGACGGAGAAGCGATAACGAAGTGGGGTTGCTTGCCTGTGATCAGGAACTACAGCTATAACATACCTATAAAGACTATTTAATTAATTCAGTCAACAGGTGCCTTATCGCCAGTGCAAATTCAGCCAAGTTGGACCACGAACTCAAAATGTAATTCAGCTAGCCCACTGTTGGAAGCCAATGGGAGAAAAAGTGCTATCTGTGTACTTGTGTTTAAATATTCATACTCTTTAAGCTTTCCTACTAAATGCATGGATGACAACAGAATATTCAACTGTAACAGTTGGTCGAAGCCATTTTCAGTAGCAGTTTAACAAACAGAGATGAATTCTAATTTGCAATGCCAGTTGAGCTGTAATAAAAACTAGTATTCCAGCTGTGAAAAAAAAAATACCACACTTCTTGGTTTGGAGTTATTTACCATTTTTTCCCCTTTACAGTACAGTGAGACCACGTTGTTTCTATCCACACCAGAAGTTTGTTGAATCCCAAAACATGTCTTAGGGAATGAGAAAGGCATGTCTTTAGGGAAATAAAGAATATCTTTGTTGTATTAGATTACAGTGTTCAATTTAGTACCAGTTAACTTAGCAGCTGACTGTATTACGGTGCCTGCACTATTTCAGAAATTGAAAAGATGAATTTAGAGAAAATGGAAAATTTGGGCTGGTACTTTTGAAGTAAATGGAAAACAGGTAATTTTCAAACGTTGGAGTTCACAAAAAATGTATTTTTCAATCAGTGCCCCCTTCCTGAGTTGATATTTGTATTAGCAACAGTATCAACTTGTCATTTATCAGGAGAGCATTGTAGAGAAATCCACTATATTCTTTCTTTTTTTAAAAAGATTTTATTTATTTACTTTTTGAGAGGGGAAAAGAAGGAGAAAGAGAGAGAGAGAAACATCAATGTGTGGTTGCCTCTTGAACGCCCCCTAATGGGGACCTGGCCCGAAACCCAGACGTGCCCTGACTGAGAATCAAGCTGGTGACCCTTTGGTTCACAGGCCGGCACTCAGTCCACTGAGCCACACCAGCCAGGGCTCCACTTGCATTCCTGATGGTAAATGCTGAGTCATACAGGTCTAGAAGTTTTATAGATCCACTATCATATTTCCAAAAGGAGGGTCTCATTAGTGAATAATAACTAAACCTCTATAAATGGGAACCACAGGTTTTCAACTTATTATTCTATTTTACCATGCTATTTCTTTTTTCTTCTCTATTGAATTTATTGGGGTGACATTGGTCAATGAAACCACATAAGTTTCAGATATACAACTCTGATAACACATCATCTGCATATTGTATTGCATGTTCAATATATGTTTAAAGTCATGCTGCCACCTTTAAAAATACTCATAGGATTCTGTGGAATTACCCATATAACTGTAGTTTTTAAAATGAAGGTGATAAAAGAAACTATATGACAAGAAAAAAAATAGTAAGGATAAAGAACAATATCCACTACCTTTTTTTTTTTTTAATCTTCTGAGGATGGAGTGAAAGAAAGATGGCCTGTTGTGCAAAGTGGGAGCTGTCTGGGACCAAGGGGCCAAGGAGAGATGCAGAATGAGGAGCACACAGCTTTCTGTATGGAAGGGGACAGCTGTGACCCAGCGGCACAGCTCCAGGAAAGGAGGAGGTAGGAGAAAAGAAGGGGAGTGGAGAAAGTATGGGTAGGCGACGGGTGGAAAGTGAGAGAGAGTGAGACACACACACACAGACAGAGAGAGAGAGAGAGAGAGAGAGAGAGAGAGAGAGAGAGAGCAGGAGTGACAGTCCAAGGAATAGCTGCTAAGAAGAGGAAAGAGGAAAAAAGACAGATGATAAAGTGGAATATTTGTGTAGTTTTGCTTGGTGAATGGCATGTAGTATCATCTCTCTGTTCACTCAGGTAAACTTTGCACACTGTGTATTAGCGCTACTTTTGGAATTGAGTCTGTGGTCTTTGAATATGAAAATATTCTGAGACCTCTGCTAAGGAGGACTCGAAGGAGAACCGGGGTCTCTACGGGGATCCAGTTAATGAAATTCTGTTTAAGTTACGGACCAACCTCTCCAGAGACATAAACGTTTACAGTTCTTTATGTAGGAGAACATACAAACTTTTGGTACTCGTCTAGGCAAATATCCTCAAGTATCTCTTCACCATTGCGTGTCCAATGAAAAGGAGGTACGGAAACTATGTTCTCCCTTAAGATGGCAGGGCCTGGAAGATAGAGTGGGTCCGTGACACAGTGTATGCTGAAAGAATGGATGCACGAATCAATTTTTCAAAAGACGTACTTTTTGCTCTGATTTAATATCATGATTATCATCTTTATTAGCTTAATAAAGTGTCTTTGGAGCTTCTGGCACACTCCGGATCTCACGCACAATTTCTTCCGTTTGGTTTGGCTGCCACTGAGACCTTTCCGATTGCCTAATTTTTCGAAATAGTGTCAGCGAGAAGTCCCCGCGGAGAGCACAGCCATGCAGCGAAGCTGTAACTTCCTGTAATGAAACTAATGAAAAAATCTCTGGGCTAGATTCGATGGTGATGTGATGTGAGGCCGGGCAAAAGAGACCACTTAAGAGAAGGCCGCGGAGTTGAAATTACACTTTGTAGAAGGACAGGCCGGCCGTGCGAGGAGCTGAAGGTGGAATTACCAAAAACACCAGCAGGGCCATCTGCATTTTTTAAAAACCTCCCTCGGGACTGGCTGTGGACCCCGACGGCTTTTGGAGGAGCGCAGCGGAGCTTCTGGCAATCAGTTTCTGCTCCGTCCGCAGCAGGACCTGTGGTCTGACAGGTGGGAAGGGTATTCCTAGCGACAGTGGCGCCCGGTGTTTGAAATAGGAACTGGCATGTACTGTTGTGCTACCTCACAATTCCTGGAGATGAAAAGCTAATCAAATCAAACAACCAGCTTTTTCTGTTCCTGTTGGGCCCGGGAAATTTGGACGCATGCGCGGATGTGCTCGTCTTCGCGCAGTTTCTTCTGCCACTGAGGCAATTCTTGAATCTCTGGATCACAGCGAACCTGGAAAAATCGCTGCAGAGCTTTAGTTCCCTTTCCGCTTTTCTGTACCTTAGCTTGTTCACCCTGCGTGGAGAATCCCTTGCAAACCAATTTGATAAGACTTTTGGTTCTCAACGAATTATCTCTGCTCCTAAAGCGCATGTCAAATTTGAGCCTAAATGAGGTTGCGTGAAGATTTGCAATTCTAACGCGCGGTGGAAAACATTCTAAAACCACGCTGTCCGATAGAAATATAATGTAGTCGCACAGTTAATTTTAATTTTTTCCCCTCTCTCTAAAAATAAATAAGTAAAATCTTTAAAACGTAAGAATTCTTAGAAAGCAAAAGGAGCCATTACGTCATCTTGTGTTAACTTGCAGTTCCTGGAGCTCAAAAGGTAATCTCAGAAAGGAGCGTGTAGGTAATCTCACTTACGTGTAGGTGAACTCAGAAAGGTAATCTCAGAAAGGACCTGTAGGAAGAAGACAGGAGGGAGTTCTGGGGAGAGAGAAATGTGGGTGGTGAGGGGAAACCGGAGGGGTGTGGTTCTTCAGTGTTTGGGTGAGCGCATGCCAGGGTCAGGCGGCCTGGGTTGGAACCCTGGCCCCACAGTCCCACTGTGAAATGTTGGCAGTAACAGTACCAGCCTCCCAAGTCTGTGGCGGTGAGCACGCCGTGTGCTTAGAGCTGAGCCTGGCGCGCACGTGGCCGGCGCTCATTAACAGCTCACAGTGATGCGTTTTATTCTGACAGCTCGAAGTAGTTACCTGCCTCGCAGTTTCCTCAGGGACATCTCGTGCCCTCAGACGAGGTCAGAGTTCCCTGTTAATTGCTCTCTCAGCTATCTGTCTTTATCTTTCCCTCTGCTCACCACAATTTATAATTTAAAAAATTAAAAAAAAATTATTGCCACAAATAGGAATGATCGGCTCCCTTAGGATCCAGTAAGCTCCCCCGAGGGCAGGTGAAGACTGTCTCTCCAGGGCCTGGCCCAACCTCCAGCCCTCAGCAGGCGCTCAAAATACGGGTTGGATCATAGAGTAAAGGGAAAGTAGAAGGTGAATGGCTACCTCCAAGGGCTATTATTTAATGTGTAGCCTTGCTTTAGTTTTTCTTTTTCATCACAAGCGTTTTCCTATTCGGAATGTGTATGGAACAGGCTGCACAGCAGTACAAAATATTTCATTAGCAGGCTGCGAAGAAGGAGAAAAGGAGACCATTTACATGTAAATGCATGCCTAATTCAGCCCCTGATGGAGAACACCCAAAGGGTACTGCCAGCTTCCTTCAATAGTAATGGGAAGCCTAATTCACATAGGTTAATTGTAGGGTGGTCGCGGGCGTGCTGGGCTGTGCAGGAGAGCCGAGCAGAGACGACTAACTGCCTCCGCTGGCTCCAGAAAAAATAGCGCTGCGATATTCACTTCCTTTGACTTTAACCTGTCACTCATCAAGGGCACCCGGGAGAAATGGGAAAGTGTCTGTAGATAATAAAAATAGGGCTTCCTCTGACCCGCTGAGTGACTTTACTTAAAACAACTTAGGCTGTAGTCTTGGTCCCCATTGAAACCCCGTGTTTCATGCATGAGGAGATCTGGGGCAAGAACTAGGTCTTTGTCCCCAGCCCATGACCACGTCTGCGCAAGGATGGCTGGCTTCAGATGCCCGCGGTGACGCTAGCTAGCAGTGGGATCTGGGGCACACTTCTGACCCTCTCTAAACTTCAATTCACTGTTCCGTAAACCACGGATAGAAATGAACCTAGCTCACGGTGTTAAACGAAGACTGGACGAAATAGCTGACGTAAAGCCCACAGTCCAGTGCCTGCCCTTCGCGAGCCCTCAGAAAACATTAGCTCTCCTGTCTTCACACTGCTTGGAAGTTTGTCGTAAAGTTAACTCCCCATCTACTTGATGATCCAGCATTTCTACAGTTCGGTTTTTTGGCCCAGAGGAAATGAAAATGTACGTCCACAAAAGTACTTACACTTACGTATGTAAGTAGCAATAACTGCAGAGGAGAGAGCAGGTATCTAGAGTAAAGAAGGAAAACAATACGTTTGGATTTTTTTTTAAACAAGGGAATTTGTCTTATTGAATATTTTCCCAAAGGGCTGTCTATGTTCAAGTTAAAACTTTTTAATACTAGAGCCCACCTCCGAGTTCCACGCTGAAATGTAAGGTGTATATTAACCACATCCCCCCACCCCAACCGTATCCCATCACCGGTCTCATCAGGAGAGCTGCGTGGCCCTCAGAAAGACTAGGCGGTACAACTACCAGGCTGCACTTTCGTTACTTTGGAAAATGCTGTTATCCATCATGACACATTTTAATTGGATGCAGTGTCACATAGTGAAAGGGTCTTGGCCTTTGGATTCTAGAAGATTCTGCCAGCTGTCCAGGCACACAATCAGAGAGGCATTGCGATCCCATTTCCCAAAAACCCAGAGCATCATCTCAGGTCCCTCAATTAAAGGATGGAGCAAGGAGTCAACCCTGGATGTTTCTGATTTCAAAGTCCGTAAGTCACTTAAAATCAGGCGGTTCTTTTTTACTCTTAATCACGGAATAAAGAAAAGTTATTCCTTGAGCTGTTAGCATATGCTGAGTTTCTCCTTGTCTGTGTATTTGAGTGGCTCTGTAAGTAGAGATGTGCAGTCAAATTCCATATAATATGCTCTAAGATTCTCCCATGAAAAGACTAAACAAGTTTAATTATGGAGAGGCTGTGTGTAGGATGCCAGAGGACCAGCCAGAGACTGTGCCCCTCATGAACTCCAGTGGGGTCCGCAGGGGGCGAGGACAGAATGTAGCACTCTGTCAATTAATTGCTGCAGAAGACCAGATTAGACCAGCTGCTCCGAGCTTATTACTGAAGTTCACATATTTCAGCTGAATAAAACTTTAGCATTTTTTTTCCCATTAAGATTTCTTATTTTCAACAGTGCCTAATCCTAACAGTTATACGAAACCATCATCTCATATCAAGTAAACTCATTTCCATTCTTTTGGGGAAGAAATATAATAAAATCTCTGCCACATTAATGCTAACGGCTTATCTAGTATATTTAGAATACACACAAAATTGTTATGATGTTCTTTTAGTAATTTCATGGCAATATAATAAGGATTAGGATGTGAACACTAGACTATAATAAAGAGGGGAATTAAAATCACTCTCGTATGTGCAGCAGGTAAACCTTGGAAAAGAGGTTAAAATGCTCCCTTAAATATCATAACAATTGAAATGAGTGAATATTTTCCCCCTTGAAGTCCCACTTATCAGCATGGGACAGAAGGTAAAAAAAATTGTGTTTTCATGTACAGGGGAGATTTAAGACAGCAAAGTAGAGGAATGGAAAAAAGACTCATATCCTTTCTGTTGTAAAGCTAAATAAATAAATAAATAAGGCTCAGTTACCTGCAGCCCTTTGAGAAGACCTGCCACCGGCCAATGAGGGCATGGAGGAGAGCCACCGAGGTCTGCAGAGAAACATTTATAACCTCCCAGCGTTCGCTGCGTCTTGTTTGAACTCTTAACACCGTTCGAAGAAGGACCCACCTCCTACCCTTCTGTTCATCATATTTGCTAATTTTACACACTTTGTTTTGTTTGACCAGTACCCCTGAAATGTTATTTTTCATTCTCCTTTAGTTTGAGGGTGGCCATATTCTTGAGAATAGAAACTCATGGATTAATCCCAACCCCAATCCCAATTTTTATTTACATTGGGGTGACCAACAATTTAGGTTTTCCCAGACTATTCAAATTTTAGCACAGAAAACACCATGTTTAAGGAAACCCCCCCCCCCATACCTGGGCAAACTGAGACAACTGGTCACTCTGAGCATTTTCTGGTATTCTATCTTCAAATATTCTATATCCACTGGGAGAGGGGGTGGGGATTACCTCTCAAGTCATAATTTTTTGCAAAAATAGTTACTCTGCTATATATTATACCACATTGATAGTTATAGTCTTGTCACAATATTGATTGATAAAGTGATCACAATAAACTGTACAGTTGGCCCTTGAGCAACACGTGATTGAACTGCATATATTCACTTCTCCATGGGTGTTTTTCAATAAATCCATTGGAAAAATATTTGAAGATTTGTGGTAACTTGACAAAAACTTGCAGAAGAACCTTATGATTTTCTTAACATTTTCTGCGCTCCAGATTACTTTATTATAAGAATATAGAATGTAAAACATATACAACATATGTGTTCATTGACTGGTGGACCAGTTGCCTCGTGGTCACAAGATGGCTGCTGCAGCTTTAGACATCATGTGTACTTTTTTTAAAAAAATAGTTTCTTTTAGTCCTTATCCAAGAACTTCCCCACCCCCATTGCTGTTAGAGAGAGAGGAAAGGAGGGACAGTTTTTTTAGAGGGAGGGGAAGGGAAAGAGAAAGAGAGGAAGAGAAACATCGATCTGAGAGAGAAACACAAAGGCAACATTGGTTGCCTTTCAGTCCCCGACCAGGGACTGAACACCCAACCCGGGCATGTGCCCTGACGGGCAATCCAACCTACAAGCTTTTGGTTTGCGTGATGTCCCCCAACCAATGCAGCCACACTGGCCAGGGCCACAAGTACTTTTAAAGGCAGGAAAGCATGTGGGTTGAAGAAGCAGGAAAAAAAGGACCCATTGCCAGCGGTAAAGCTTTGCTTTTATTCTCTACCCCAGCAGAATTCCTCCAGTGTTCATTAGCCCAAACTGGTGCATGTCTACTTTTAATCTTACAGTTTTAAGAGAGGCCACAGAATTAACAAACGGCATTTTCCAGCTTCCATGGTTAAAGACTAGCAAGGGGGAAGCTATGAGTAGTAGCTACTGGACTATTTCTGTCTACCACAGATATCCCAAGCAAGATAAATAGAAAAAGGTGGGCATGGTTACATTAATTTGTTAAGAAAAAAAGTCAGCTAAACTGTCCCAAATTCCACATTCCATGCAGAATTTATTTATGGAGGGCATTCTGGCTTGTGCTACTAGATGCTCTAAACTTTTTATCTATTAAGAAGAAGAGCAATTTTTTCCAAGCTGTTGCAGATGAGATAAGCCCCTTTGAACCCGAGAAGGCGCAGGATGATTGACACCCCAGGCTGCATTCTTATTTTATTGAGATGTTAGCGTGCCACCCGTTGGGAAACACACCACTAAATGACATGCCCGTGTACCTGCTGGACTGTCACGGTGTGCTCTGTGTCATCCCCCCTCCAGAAGAATGTGACTTAATTCCTGATGCCAGGTTGTCAGGAGTTTCAGGCTCGATGTTCCAGGGTGCGCTGGCTCACGCCGTGCAGACTCCCTGTGTGTTTTCTTGCTTGGGGTAAGCATGCCACGGCTCTAATTTCTCGTCTGAAAATCTGCACAATGCCAAGAAAACTCATCTCCAGTCTGCTCCATTTAACTGCATCTCCTCGATGTTATTGGAGGGTTTTTTTTTTTTTTTTTTTTGATATAACAAGTTGACCCGCTGGAACAGTGAGTAGGGAAATCCAGTTAGAAGTCATATAGGAAGCCTTAACTTACGGGGTTTTATTTATAGACCTCAGCATTCTCAGAGCCTGTAGAATTTGGAAACAAAGCCAAGGATCCCGTCTCCTCTGCAAGAGGAAGAGAAGAGACTTTATATACCCCAATTCTGAAGCCGTCTGCCTTTTAAAGTAGATATAAATTTCAAAGGCAGAAATTAGCTGCAAATCCATTACTAAGAAAAAACAGTCAAAGCTGATATTCTACTTTTTACTTCATATTAAATACTATTCTCACTTGTCTTAATTAATTCTTGCATTAGTACTGTAGGTAGAAAACGGCCCATTGCTATCCCCATTGTAGAGATGAGGAATCTGAAATATTTGAGCTGCCATCACAAGATACTACAGAACCCGGGCTCAAACAATGGACAGTTACTTCCTCACAGCTCCGGAGGCCAGAAGTCTGAGCTCAGGGTGTTTTGTGGCGCGAGCTCTCCCATGGGTTTGCCGACGGTGCTCACGTGACCTTTTGGTGGACGCACTCTGGGAGAAAGACAGTGGGTGGGCTGTGTCTCTTCTTACAAGGGCGCCAACCTCATCACCAGGGGCCCGTCTAACCCTGTGTACCTGCCGAGGCTCCATCTCCAAATGCCATCACATTTAGGGTTGAGGTTTCAATTTATACATTTAGGAGAAACACTAGTGTGCAGCCCTTAAACAGCACAGGGAGCCTAAGCACCTTGGTCATGACCACAGAACTAACAAGAAAGAAAGTCAATATGCAAACCCACAGAATCAGACTCCCAAACCCTTAATCTTAATCAATGTTCGATGCAGCCTTTTTGATGCTCCATAACCACAGGCCTTCGTAAGTGGACAGGAAGAAGTAGATACAATGAATCAGACTTTGGATGGAAT
This sequence comes from Anoura caudifer, assembly GCA_004027475.1. Taxonomy (NCBI): domain Eukaryota; kingdom Metazoa; phylum Chordata; class Mammalia; order Chiroptera; family Phyllostomidae; genus Anoura; species Anoura caudifer. The sequence goes on from PVKU01007197.1 coordinate 82,419, forward strand.
TTTAATCTCGGAATTACGTTCTTTCAACTTGTCTTCTCTGTCAAAAGGAATGTATTTATTCTTTCAGCATACTGACTTTAGTCTTTATCGTCAGCTTCCCAAACATAAAACCCCTGGATGATTTCAAGCATTTGCAAAATCATAACTCAGATTCATTTTTTGAAAAAATTATTTTTAAAAAAATAGTTTGAAAGATCTAACCAAATTTGTTAACAGTTCTCCGAAGTCTTAAATATTTGATTTGAGTTACAATCACACTAATTTGGCACAGTGACACTGATTATTGAGTGCTGCTAATAGGCTCGGATAGGGTTTTGTTAAAATCAGAGAAAATTTCTTGGAGCTAATTGAACCTGGTTAATCTGTGCACTAATAAGCAATATACTCCCAGTAGAGGCACAGCCAACAAGGTACAACGAAAAGTAGGAGCTAGCACTCTGGAAGGTTTACCGTATTTTTCAGACTATAAGATGGACCCCCAAAATTTGGGAGGAATAATGGTTGTTAATGCTGCTGTTGAGTTCTGTTTACATTTACATTGGTGAAGTATTATTTATGTTATGAAATACTTTACCACATTTTTTGCTTCAAATTTTTTTTCCTATTTTCCTCCTCTAAAACCTAGGTGCGTCTTATGGTCTGAAAAATACAGTATATGCTAATTTAGTGTGATTGCTTATTGCTTATTAGATTGTGGGTCTGTGTGTAACTTAATACAGGATGTCGTTTTGAATTTTCCATCGTTTGAGAGCATAGAGTATTGTTTTTGCCTTCTGTTTTATCGCTGAGGATTGGTTTTATATTTCTGATTAATTTTAACAGGATGAATGTATGTATTCACTGGTGCCGTGATTGTGCTCTTGTGATGTAATCTGAATCTGAGGTTTATGGGCTACGCCTAAGGGTAGAAGTAACAAGCCACAGAAGAGTCCCCTACAAAAAAACAATAGAGGCAGCTGGGTGTTACCTGGGGATTTAAGGTGAGAAAGTTCTTATTCCCAGAACTCTAGCTACTCCACTAGCTTTTTGGCCTTTTGTTCAACATGTCTGACATTTAAGAATCAGCTCTGAACAAAACAGATGCCTATTGTTCTGCCTTGAGGAAGCCTACAGTGTAGACAAGAACTGTGGGAGTTACCGCCTCTGTATGCAAATCTTCCTTTGCAGATGTTTGAAAACAAGTCCCACAGATACTGTTTGGTAGTGAGCATTGGGGAGACCAGAATGTGTTGTATATCAGATATTTTTATGTTGTCAACAGGACGAATATGAAAAAAAATTTTTACTGCATACAACACAATGATTTAATATACCTATGGGTATACAGTGTACAGATGATTACCACAATCAAGTTAATTAACACATCCATCACCGCACATAGTTACTTTTTTTGGAAACAATCTGAGTATATACAGTTTTTATTGTGAACCATAACTCGATAAGGTTGGGAAAGAAAAAAGAATGTTCCAATGATCTTATTATGCAGTAGCCTGCCCACTCCTCCAGGAAAGCAGAGCTTGGGATCGTTAGCGTAAATAATTTATTTTAGGAAGTGGCAAGGTTGTGTAGGGGTGAGAAGAAAGTTAAAGGTGGAAACCAGGCAGTGATGGGAAACCGATGTGCAGGCTTTAGATAAGAGATGGTGGCTCTTCCTGGTTCTATGGCAGCTACCGGCCTTTGGGCTGAAATGGGGCCATCAGCTCTGCAGAGTTTGGACTTGCCAGCCTCCATCATCACGTGATCCAATGTCTTATAATAAACAAATGCAAAGTTCGTGTGTCGTGTGTGTGTGTATGTATTCATACACACACATGCGTACACACACTGTTGGTTCTGTTTTCTCTAAGAACCATGACTAAACGTGTGTCAGCTCTCTTCTAGACTGGGGGTTGTCTAAGTCCTTGGCAGTATGAGAAAATGTGTTTGGAGAAAAGGCCCTCGGGTGGGTGGAGAATTAAGTGCCGAGCCCAGGGAGGAGTCCCATCAGGTTCCGCCTGTGGGAAGCTGGTTTGCTGTGGTCGTAGTTGGGTTAGCAGGGACCACTTAGATGGAGTGGATGTAAAATGAGCATTCGAGGCATTGGGCACATTTACTTACAAAGGGACTGTATATAACCTCTGAAGTTAAGGTTAAGCACATCACATATGCTCTTCCACCCTCCTATACAAAACTGAAAATCCAAGAAGATTTGTGCTTATTTCAGTATTTTTCTTCTTCTCCAAAAGTCTGATTCTCAATCTCATTGAAATTTTGAGGGGAAGTACCATCTTGGATGTCATCATTGTTGAAGCAGAAAAGCATCAATGGCTCAAAAAAAAAAAAAAAAAAAAAGAAAAAGAAAAGAAGCAACAACATATGATGTAATTTTGTCTTTAGTGACGGAATTTTGATGCAACGCATGCTTTATTAAAGGAATTTGAACTATTAAATCAAGGCAAGAGAGAATGAAAATTCATATCCTGTTTATAATGAAGCTTTGAAAATGATGCCAATTCATCAGTCACTTGATGAATATTTATTAAGACCTACGACATTCCAGGAACTGTGCTATGTGGTAAACACTGCCCGGGGAACCAGACCAATGTACTGCCTTCTCTGATTGCACTTGGAGGGCACCATCGAGTGTGGAGTGCAAAGAACTTCCTATGTGAACAACTTGCTGGAAGACAAGAGGCTGAAGAAAAAGTTCTCCCGAAGAATGTAATCTGACCTCTGCTCTTAAGAAATGTAGACACTAACTTATATACAGAATGTCAAGAGCCAGAGACACACTCTTTTAGCTTAGATAATGAAAATTTAATGTTAATAAGATCACGGGATTAAAAAAGAAAAAAAAAAAAGGAAGGAACAAACAAAACAGCCTTGAGAGCCACAGTCCATTTTCACTAAGAAGTAGAATCTCATCCCTAAAGTTAGTGTCTCTCTTGTAATTATTTCCATAAAATTTAAGGTTTAGTCATCTACTGCCCTACCCGTACCTATTCTAGTGTTTTACCGTTAAGGCAGCTAAGTGACTCTCTCTCCTACTTCTGTACTTTGCTGACTTCAACTAATTGCTTCTCTTTCTAACTCTTATTGTGAGAGGATGATTGGGCTGCAAATCATCCTTCTGAGTAAGCCTATTATGCCAAGTCCCTTATAGTTTTCCATGCAATTTGTCAGGAGCCAATGTGTGTTTTGGCAATGGAAGGCGATGATGTTTAATGGAATGGCCTGCAGCTACATTCTTCAGAAGGGAAGCAGTCATAAAACCGTAGATATCTTCATTGCAGAAACAAGAGATGTAAACACATATTTTTATTGCTTCTTTTACTCCCCTCCCCCCCCAAAAAAAATAAATAGAGAGGGTATGCTCGGTATGAGGCAGTGTTCTGAGAACCAGAAAAAGCAAGGAAGTCCTTGATTATTTCAGTTTTTTTCCTTCTCCAAAATCTAATTCTCAATTCCACTGAATTGGTTAGTGAAATATAGCCCATTGCACCATGAAGCTTCCTTCCTGTCTAGCAGTAGAAATGGACATTGAGGCAGAATCTCACAAGTAAATATGGACCTAAGAAAACGTGAAACTCTCTGTGCTACTCGGATCTGGCTACAATGAACTTGAACTCTAATTCCCCAGCCATATGATTTCACATATCTCTCCCAAATTTCTTTGAGTTCCTGGAATATGTTGCCTTATGGTTGCCTCTACCGCTATACTTCCATGTTCTCCTATCTGATTTGCTTTCGTACCGTGAGAAAATTATGTATAAAAGTCAGTTGTTCCACTGATTTCTACCATAAAAATTTGTAAGCACCCTAGCCATTCTGAGGTTGATTTTACTGATGATTTTAGGAGTCATGAGGTAAACTCACATTTCACAGTGTATGACCTTCTGCAAAGTTGCTCAATATACAGTAATTTCATTTGCCTTATCCACTACCAGCTTCTTCCTCAGTAAGAGTACCCCAATTTTATTCGGAGTAGCAATGTGTTCTTTTTCTCAGCTTCTTATTAAAATGTTTGTGGTAGGCAAACTCAAAGGTGGCCAGACATGAACCCCATTTCCTGGGATTCATGCCCTTGTGTAACCTCTTGCCCTTGAGCGTGGGCTGGAGTTATCGACTTAATTGTAATGAATAGAATATGGCAGAAATGATGAGCTGTCGTTTCTGAGATTAGTTTATAAAGGACCGTGGCTTTCATGTTGGATGTTCTCTCACATTCTCTCTCGGATTGTGTGCTCTGAGGAAGTCAGCTAGCAGGATGTAGGGCAGTCTTGTGGAGAGGCCCATGTGCATGAACTTGGGAGTATGTGTTGTCCGGCCTGTCACCCCCCCCCCCATGAATGAAATTGGATCTGTGTCCTCCCCAGTTTAGCTTTGAGATGATTATTGCCTCTTGCTAACACTCTGATGCCATCAGGAGATCCTGACCCAGATCCACCAGCCAAGTCACTCAAAGAGTCCCAACCTGCAGAAATGGTGCCATAACAAATTTTGTTGTTTCCAACTATTAATTTTGGGGGTCATTTTTATGTCACAGTCGGTAACGACTGCCATGTTCAATTTGCCTAAATATTGATTGCACACGTGTAGGGGGTGGACTTTCAGCACTCCTGTTCAATACATTGAGAGTAGGAAGAAGAATTGGGAATTGTTTCCGCCCTCAAAGAGCTTCTGCCCTGTTGAGTATAATCAGGATTTAGATAAGCAGAAAGGAAAAAGAAGAGCATCTAGCCTGGGAAATACGCTTTTTTTCTTCTTTTGTCTCTCTTTAAACATCATATTTTTTTTAAAAAATTCCTATCAGTTCTATTAATGTGCGTAGCCCAAATTTATATTTACAGTAAAAGGCTTATGGGCCTTCTCTGTATACATTGTCCAGTGAGCAGGTGTCTTATGTGCAGTTTTAGTAATTAACTGGGACTTGAGTATCTTAATTTTTCCTGCTGGACTCAGGCTTACATTTGACAGTGTCATTTTGTGCTCAACACAAGAGGCTTAGCCAGCAGAAGAACACCTCTGGAGGCAACAGTGTCTCAAGTGTTGCAAGTCTGAACTCAGCTGCATAAGGTATACCTTGGTTTTATTTTATTTCTTATTGTTAAATGTGTCAGATTGACAATTAAACTGTTCCACCAAAGAGCACGCAGGTTTGGGCACAGCCTTGCTAATAAGCTGAACTCTGCAGCCTCATTTATCCTCATCCCCTGAGACTCTCATTTGCAGCCATGTGAAAGCTCTTGCGTGGCCCGAGCTTTCCGTGTTCCCAGACTTCCCAACTTCCAGGCCTTAGAACGTACATGTCTGTGGGTCTAGCATTCTCTTCTCCACTCCCCTGGGTAAGGGCTACTCTTCCTTTGGCATTGAGATATTGCTTCTTCTGGAGTGCCACTTATAAGTGAATTCTACGCATTCCTCTTCCCATGGAACCTTTTACATGATATTAATTTTTTTTGCCTAATTATTAAGGACAGAGTTTGGACACCAGAGATCCCATAGGCTAAACAGGCTCTATCCAGTTCCTAGACATATTTAACAACAACAACAACAAAAACCAAAAACAAGAAACCAAAACTGATACTGAATATTTTAAGAAGTTCAGCCCACGAATTCTCTTAATCTGCCACGATTTCTTCTTGTCTTGTAAATGGCTGGTATTCCCAGTTTGCATTACTTACCTGCCTGTGTAGGGTTTATAGTTGAGAACTGAGACCCTTTGAAGACAAAGATTTTTTAAAAAATTTCCATGTCCATATAATCTAATCAGTTCTTTGCATATTATATGTACTCTGGAAGGTATTGTTGAATGAATAAATGAATGAATGATAATTTAATTATTACACAATAAATTATTACCCTCTAAGCTCTGTGTGATTAGGGCGATGTCCTTTCTCTGCTTTGATATCTTCAAAGTGTTTGCCAGCTTTGTTCTCACAAGGGGGCCGTTCCTGAAGGTTCCAGTGAATGAATGGAATCCAAGTAAACTCTGGAGAGTTCATCTACTCCCATTCAGTCTCCCGTTCTTATCTGCTAAGTCATATCACCTTTAAAAATATTCCTGTTTATGTTGTCCTTATAAATAAGATGTTTTGTATGGCATTTCTTTTAAACAATTTTGTTATTTGTTTTTTCCCATCCAGATCAGAAAGAGAGGGAAACACATGTGTTACACCCAAAACTGTGACTGAAACCATCAATAAACTTTTTTTAACCACTGACTGTATCAGGCAGTATTTTTTTTTTTTTTTTTTTTTTTTTTTTTTTTTTTTTTTTTTTTTTTTTTTTTTTTTTTTTTTTTTTTTTTTTTTTTTTTTTTTTTTTTTTTTTTTTTTTTTTTTTTTTTTTTTTTTTTTTTTTTGGCAAGAGATGCTAACCTGACTCAGACAGACTGAATCAGGAGGAAGTTGTTGGCTCACCAGACCTAGAAAGGATCTGCTCTTAGTAACGATTTCGGAAGGGCACAGACCTTGTAACTCTTGCTTCCTCTTTGAACGTCCGATTCCCCTTCAGGGCAGCGTTCTCGCAGCCCAGGGATTCTGCATCCAAGACCTTTGAGCTCAGTGCCCTGTCCTTTCTGCTTGTACTATTCAAACCTCAAATGAAAATAATAATTATAAGGGAAAAACTCAAGGAAGACTGCCGATTGGTCCAGGGATAGACAGAAGCTCTAAACTGGGCCAAACCTGCTGGTCAAAATGTTACAATGGATGCGGTCCTGAGTCTAGGAAGCTTTGGTAGCTTGATTGGCAAGCTCCCTGTGGAATGACATGAATTAAAATAGGGTTCCAGATAAGTCAAGGATGACTGGGTGAGTCTGAGCTATTTTGCATAAACAAAATCAGTGAATACCCACTACAACAAACTGTGTGGCAGGAAGTATGGATAAAAAGGAAAATAAAATGTGGTCTATGCCAGAGAGGAATTTCCAATCAAGTCATGGTGATAGGTCATATAATTATACGTCAATAATTATCAGTACTATTTAAAGGTGAAAATGGGTGTTTAGTAGAGTTTTGTGCTTCATGTGAGCACAATCCACTGTCATTTTCTTGTTTTGTATATAGTAAATTTTATCAAGTATATATTTTGACTGTTTCCCTCTGAGATACATTTCTATCACCAAATCAAAAAGAGTTCCCTTTAAAATGAATTTGGAGCTCAGAGATAAGAGGTAAGAAATATAATCACCTTACACATAATAGAACCCAAACTGGTTATTTTGTGTTTGAGGAAAGAGGCTTGTAAAATTTCACTCTCAGAGAGTCAAGGTTGCCATTTTGTTCTTAGAAAAGTACTTTTTAAAAAGTGTTTTAAGCTTTTCTTATAAACTATTCTCCTTTAGATCCTCTTAAAGGCTTCATTGTCACTGGTCGTATGATTAATATAAAAAAACAGCTGTCAGTGTGCTGAGAACAATAGGAAAGAAATGACATAATTTCACTTAGGAAAGCCAGACGCCCAGGAGCTACCCTGGATTCCTCTGCTACCCTCACCTGTGCATCATCCTTCGCCTCATCCATCATCAGTGGTTCTCAACAATGCACAGAACAGTGCCTCACACAAAGAATTATCTGTCTCAGAATGTCAATAGTTCCAAGGTTGAGAAACTCCACTGCAGAATTTACCTCCAAAGAACACTTCCCACATGCCCCTGCTCTCCCTCTCCTGAGCCCCTTTAAACACCTCCTCATTTATTTCCCTAACTCCTCTCTTGTCCCTTATAGCTCATTCTTCATGAAGCAGCCAAAGCGAACTTTCTGGAAGATAACAGAGCTGAGTAAACACTGCGGAAACCTTTTCAATGACTGTAGGGAAGAGAGGAGAACAGGCAGGGCTCAGCTCTCATAAAATCGTGTAAACTGTGTTAGGAGTTTGAATATTACTCTCATCCTAATCCTTTTCCTCAAATCACTCACTTTCTGTCCTCCTTATGTTTTAAGGACATTCCAAACTTGTTCTGGTTATGGCTTTGGTACTTTTGAATCCTTCCGTGGGAGTGCCCTTTTTCTGGGTATCTACTTACCTCCTTTGTCGTTTGGTTCTCAGAGACCTCTTGCGCATCTGCACTGAAATTGCCCACACCAGCGTGCCTTGTCCCTTTCGGTTCACCTTCTCTCATTTATATTTTTCTATTTTAAATACATCTGATTTTTATCTAGACAAAGAGTACTAGCTGAAGTATGTTTAGATCATGCTAACAAGTGTATCATCATTCTCCATACTGTGTAATGGCAGTCCCTAGGGTGGGCGCAATAATGGTCCCCCAGAGATGTCCACATTCTATATATGCACCGCTACGTTCATTGCAGTGCTGTTTACAATGGCCAAGACGTGGACGCAGCCCAGGTGTTTATGAGTGGATGCGGGGATAAAAAAGCCGTCGTACCTTTGCACAGTGGAATACTAGTTGGCTGTAAAAGAGGCACATCATACCTTTCCTGACAGCGTGATGGACCTGGAGATTATTGTGCTGAGTGAAATGAGCCAGACAGAGAAAGACAAGGACCATATGATTTCACACATAGGTGGAATCTAATGAACAAAATAGACTAACAAGCAAAATAGAAACAGAGCCATAGATACAGAGAACATACTGACAGCTGGGAGAAAAAGCTGAAGAGATTAAGCAAAAAAAAAAAAAGACTTATAGACACAGACAACAGTATGGTGATCACCAGAGGAAAAGTGGGGTGGGGGTGATAGAAGAGAGTAAAGGGGGTACATGGTGACGGAAGGGGACTTGACTTTGGGTGAACACACATATAATCTATGGGTGATATATTATAGAAACATACACTCGAAACCTATATAATTTTATTAGCCAATGTCACCCCAATAAATTCGATTAGAAAAAAAGATTCCCACATGCTAATGCCAGGTACCTGTGGATGTGTGAGGTTATTTGGAAAGGAAGAATTAAGGTTGCAGGTGGAACTGAGATTCTGATCTGCGGCCTTTGAC